>JAVDBV010048210.1:0-22606 GCA_032619315.1 Piper longum | reverse complement strand
TATATATATGTGTGTGTGTGTGTGTGTGTGTGAAAACTAAACTAATTTAATCTAGCCAAAAAAATGAAACATATATAATATTACATGACTTTATTACATAGTAGATAAATTTCAGTTAGTCAAAATAAAATAAATTTCATTTAGTCAAAGTAAAGTCACAAATCAGAGATTTATATTTTAATCTACAGGGTGAACCACATGGTCGTAATATTAGTCAAATTTGGTATGACACATTGAGGAGCTATCAAAATGATTTTGATATACTTTAAAGGAATTGTAATTATTCTTTTTGTAATCAAGGAGAAAAGTTAAGTCTAGCTGAAGAAGCAAATTTCAATTGAGCTAGTGACCATGATGCAAGAAAATCAACAACGGAATGCACATTTTTTTGCGAAATGGAGGAGCCATTTCATGTGCAAGTAAAAAACAAACATGACAGAATTATTTGTTATAGAAGTGGAACTTATAACATATAAAAGTGCAATACGAGAAAACGTTTGGTTATGGACACTTTTGCAACATTTGGGAGTTGTGATGAACAATTAAGAGCTAGTGACAATACATTGTGATAATCAAAATATATTTGCTTATACAAAAGATTTTAAATATTATGGAAAAATCAAACACATCGAAATCATATAAAAATCATCTTACAATATTTAATACACATTAATGGTTGCCGGTCTATTTAGAAAAATCTATAAGCCAAGATGTGTATAAATCTAATTTTGATCGATGAGATTACGTTTTATGGGAGATATTGTTTGACTTCAGATCTAAACAAACATTTAGACGCACTTCAATATTCGAGTACTGATTATCTATTGTTTATGTGTTATAAATATTAGCATGTTAAGGATGTCAACGGGAGAACAATTCATTCACATGAGCATTTACTTCAAACGTTTACATATCAAAAAGAAATGAAATAATTCTAAAGTTTTATCAAGAGACTGTTGACAAGAAAATATTCTTATATTGAGAAAAACACAAACTCTCATTTTCTTCTTACAAACAACCTCTCCACACTAAACTCTGAATTCTTATAATGTAGAAGTTTTGCTTCTTGTTTTTCTCTCTTATTTTCGTTGTGTTTAACACACAATGAGAGGGGGCATTTATATTAACTCGAGATCAATACAAACCACAAAACACACCTAACACATACCTAACATTGACTTATACATTCAATAAAAACCACACACCTAACACATACATAACATTAACTTATAATTTATCATGTGTAAAACATTAGAAGCTTCTTTGAATTAGGCTTTATTGTTTTGGATTGAGTTTTATAAAACAAGTTTATATTTCAACACTTCCCCTTAAACTTGTTTTATAATGCCAATTGCGTTTCTCGATCTGATAAAATCTTCTTTCTTCAACGGCTTAGTGAAGATGTTGGCAATTTGATCTTGAGACTTCACATATTCCAGTTTCACATCTTGTTTCGTAATGCATTCTCTTATGTAATGATATTGAGTATCGATGTGTTTACTTCGATCATGATACACTGAATTATTGGCTAACGCTATTGCTGACTTGTTATCGGCACGAATCTCTGTTGGTTCCATTTGTGACATGTTCAATTCCATCATTAAATTTCGGAGCCAAATTGCATGACTAAAACAAGTTGTAGAAGCAACATATTCAGCTTCACATGTTGAGAGAGTGACAATTGGTTGCTTCTTTGACATCCAAGTGAAAGCGGTGTCTCCTAGGAAAAACACAAAACCAGTTGTGCTTTTTCGATCATCGTTATCTCCTAGGAATAATATATGTCAAAATCTATTGTACCTTTGAGATAACGAAGAATTCTTTTTGCAGCCTTAAAATGAATAGTTGTTGGAGTCTCCATGTAACGACTCACAAGTCTTGTTTCGTAGAGAATATCGGGCCTTGTACAAGTTAGATATTGCAAACATCCAACTAGACTCTTAAAAAGTGTTGGATCTTCTTTTTCTGCTTCATCGTCTTTGAACAACTTGATTCCGCACTCCATTGGTGTGCTTGTTGGGTTGCAATCATCCATCTTGAATCTCTTGAGGATCTCCTTTGTGTAGCTTTTTTGCGAGATAAAAATCCCATCTTTCGTCTACTTGACTTCAATGCCGAGGTAGTATACCATCAATCAAATATCTGTCATCTCGAATTCCATTGTCATTTCCTTTTTGAAATCTTTGAACATGTTGGAGTTGCTTCTGGTGAATATCAAATCATCCACATACAAGCACACAATCAAAACATCTTCATCTTTGATTTTGAAATAGAGGGCATGTTCATATAGACATTTGATAAAGCCATTATGATGAAATTACTTACAAATTCTGCTATTCCAGCCTCTGGGAGCTTGCTTCAATCCATAGAGAATTTTCTTTAACCTCAGAACTTTGGATTCTTGTCCTTTGATTTCATAGCCTGGTGGTTGGTGAATGTAGACTTCCTCTTTAAGAACTCCATTTAGAAGGCAGACTTTACATCCATTTGGTGAATCTTCCACCTATTTTGAGCCGCTAAAGAAATAATCAGTCTCACAGTTTCTAAGCGTGCAACAGGAGCAAATACCTCATCATAATCAATTCCACCTTTTTGATTGTAGCCTTTGGCAACTAGCCTTGCTTTGTGCTTTTTGACTTCTCTTTTTGCATTCTTCTTTGTTTTGTAAACTCATTTGACACCAATTGGCTTGTGTCCTTTTGGAAGAGGAGCGAGTTCCCATGTGTCATTCTTTTGAACGGCTTTGATTTCATCATCCATTGCATTTATCTATTTTCCATCTTGCGTAGCTTCTTGGAAGTTCATTGGTTCACAATCAGCAAAAAGGCAAAAAAGATTTATATTTTCAAATCGATCAGTCACCTCATAGAGATCTTTAAGACTTCTTATGCGTTCTTCATTTCTTTCAGCTAGGGAAGATGGCGGTGAGTTTCCTTTATCACTTTGCATTGGTGAGGCAGGTGGTGTTACGTGCTCTTGCTGATGTTCACCTAGTTGCTCCACCGGTGTTTGTTCTATTTCATCATTCTGAGGAAAGAAATTGAATTCGTCTGTGGAAGAGTTGAACTCCCATTCACCTTCTTCATCGAACATCACTTCTCGGCTGATCACAATCCTCTTGTTATTTGAATTGTATAGTTTGTACCCTTTTGAATGAGTAGAATAACTGATGAAGATATATCTTTCACTTTTGTCATCAAGCTTGGTTCTTTTTTCATCTGGTACATGAACATGGGCTTCACTTCCAAATACTCTAAGGTGAGAAATTCCTGGCTTCCTTCCACTCCAGGCTTCTTGCAGTGTCTTTCCCCAAACACTTCTTGTTGGAGATCGGTTGGACAGGTAGACTGTTGTATCCAATGCTTCAGCCCAAAATTCTTTCGATAAATGTTTGCTTTTGACCATGTTTCGTGCCATATCAAGAATGGTTCTATTTTTTCTTTCTGCAACACCATTTTGTTGTGGAGATCTTTGAACAGTGAGAAAACGCCAAATTCCACTTGTTGCACAAAACTCTTGGAATTCCTTTGAAGTGAATTCTCCTCCACGATCTGATCTCAATGCTTTAATCTTCCGACCACTTTCATTCTCCACAACGGCTTTGAATGTTTTCAATGCTTCAAAGACTTCTGATTTCTGCTTCAAGAAGTATACCCAAGTTTTTCTTGAAAAATCATCAATAAAAAGAAGGAAGTAGTTATTTTTACCGAGAGAGCTTGGAGTAATTGGCCCACACACATCAGTATGAATAAGCTCTAATGACTTCTTGGCTCTTGATTCTGATTCCTTGGGAAAACTATTTCTGAACTGCTTTCCAAGTAAGCACCCTTCACAAAACTGATCTGGATGTTTGATGCAATGTAGTCCTCTTACCATTCTCTTCTTCAATAATAGTTCCAAGCTTCCATAGTTGAGGTGCCCAAATCGAAGATGTCATAACCAAGATGCATATTTGTAACAAGTTTTCAAACACTTTGCAACATCATTTTGAATATTCAAAGGAAACAATATATTCTTTGACATTTTTGCTTTGACTATTAAATTTCCTTTGCCATTTTTTATAAAGAGACAAAAATCTTTTGAGAAAAAATTATAGCCTTTTTCTAAGAGTTGACCCATACTCAAAATGTTGCATGTCATATCAAGCACATGATAGACATCAGAAATTAATTGATGACTACTCTCTTTAGCACGAACTAGGATGTTACATTTTCGTGTTACTGATACTTCCGAATCATCACCAAAGGAAACATTGTCAGCCACTGATTCGTTGAGGTCCACGAACATACTTCTTTTTTCACTCATATAGTTGCTTGCACCGGTATCAAGATATCAAGTACTTCCTTGATCTTCAACATTGGTTCTACAAGATAGTAGCACTATCTCCTCTTCGATCTTTGCTTCTACATAATTGGTCTTTTCTTCAACCTTACTACCGGAGGCTCTACAATCTGATACATAATGCCCATATATTTTACAATTATAACATTGAACTTGAGATTTATTGTACCTTGTGTTTGGATTGCCTCTCCCACGATCTCTTCTAGAACTTTCACCTTTCTCATAGTTGTTGAAGTTGCTATTATACGAACTACAACCTCGTCCACGACCACGACTTCCACCTCGTCCATGACTTTTGCTTTTGCCTCTGCCACGTTGATTTCTTTCATTGCCTTGGCTTCCATGCATATCCTTGATCTGTAGTTTGAGAAGTTGCTCAGTGATTCCATGCTGCTTCTTATGCTTCTCTTCATAGGCTTGTAATGAATCTAGAAACTGCTCAATTTTCATTTCCTCGAGGTCTTTAGTCTCTTCGATAGTTAAAACAATATGCTCATACTTCGGACCTAATGAGCGGAGAATCTTTTCAATGATTCTTACATCTTTTAGTTTTTCACCATTTCTTTTTAATTGATTTGAAACAGCCAAAACTCCAGAGACTAACTCTCATCCTTTCATATGTAAGGATTCAAATTTACCTCTTAAATTTTGAAGGCGTACTTTCTTCGCTTTTTCTTCTCCTTTGTGAGAAATCTGCAACTTCTCCCATACTTGCTTTGTGGATTCTGCATCTGATATCTTATTAAAACTATCTTCATCTAAAGTTTGATAAATAAGATAGAGAGTTTTCTTGTCTCTCTTTCATAAATCTTTCATAGTTGTCTTTTGATCTTGCGTAAGTGCATCTTCATTCTGAGGCTTATTATAGCTATTTTCTACGAGATCCCAAACATCATGAGCTCCATGGAGAGCTTTCATTTTGATATTCCAATTATAATAATTAAAATTGTTTAGTGTTGGAATTTAGAACCATGCCACACCATTTGCCATATCTCCAAATTGAGTGAAAATTTAAAAAATTGGATTTGTCTGGTCAACAGCTTCTGTAGCTTTGACTCGGTCTGACTTAGTGAGTAACTCGATTTGATTCAGTTCAACTCAGTGAGTTAACTTAGATTTCTGGGCAGCAAACTTCCGGTGATGATTGGTGGCTCGTTTGAGCTCCGACTGGACTGATTTTGATGGTGTTGGATTCGTCTTTCCGAGAGCTTCAATTTTATATCTTATATGACAATATTTGGCTCTAATACCACTTTGTTGACAAGAAAATACTCTTATATTGAGAAAAACACAAAGTCTCATTTTCTTCTTACAAACAACCTCTCCACATTAAATTCTGAATTCTTACAATATAGAAGTTTTGCTTCTTGTCTTTCTCTCTTATTTTCGTTGTGTTTAACACATAATGAGAGGGGGCATTTATATTAACTCAAGATCAATACAAACCATAAAAACACACCTAACGCATTCATAACATTGACTTATATATTCAATAAAAACAACATACTTAACACATACCTAACATTGACTTGTAATTTATCATATGTAAAATATTAGAAGCTTCTTTGAATTGGGTTTCAATGTTTTAGATTGAATTTTATAAAACAAGTTTATATTTCAACAGAGACTATATATCGTCATTTTGATAAGAGCAAAGACAAGACCATTTTACTATAAATGATTGAATAAAATGTGTTTTATTACACGTTCAAACTAGATATGGGATTAGACATATACATTGCTGCGTTAAATGTTTAGTTGGTCATGTGTAATTATCTTGGGTCAATTTTTAAGATGTAACAATTGAGCTAAACTAGGTTTGTGTATTCTAGATTGGCATACAACCTATATAATAGGTTTACCACCATAACATGCCATTCATATTGCATGTACTTAATCGACCAGCACACATGTAGTAACTGAATGATCCCTTCTCCATATTGTGTGCGACCTCTAAAAAGAAATTAAAAAATATGTATTTACTACTTTCAATTATTTACATCCTTAGTGATGTAACAAAATTCGCTACTTACGCCTATTGCCTAAAACTACAAGTGATTTGGTCATAAAGTTAATGTTAAGTAAAGATATTTTTATTACTAAGAAATGTGATTGTGAAAGGAAGACTATTAAAATTATATTCCATGTATACAAATTTATGTCTATTCATAAGTAGAATACTATGCAGATATAAGCTTTGGAATATAAATGTGCTACGGAGGATATTGCTGTCTGACTCTATATTATCTACGTGGTCCTTTGACAAACGTACATGTTATTTTGTTTGTGAGTAAGTTAGAATTATGACGCTGAGTTTGAGGGTATGATATTTGGATTTATGCCTATGATAAATTATTTGATATTATTTATAATGGGCTCCTCTCGCAGCTGAAGAGTCCACTTGCTCATTTAATAATTGTTTCCAATGAGTATAATTATTTAGCGAAAGACTAGAATCATTAATTGAATGGTTGTCATCATTCAATTTGTGACTTTGTAACAACGGTGGGTAATTTTATATTACTTGTAATATTCCTGGGCTAAATTAAATTGGTTTAATCTTTATAAATATCAGTTAAGCCATAATTGATTTCTTCATGAACTACAGATTTCTTTTTTTTTTTTTTGCTCTGTACCATGTTTCCATTGATTTCACTGTTAATTACCTTATTAATAAATCTTACGGGGCAAGGCGAGCTACACCGAAAAAGTGTTAGAAAATGGTAAAAAGTTGTCAAAAATAAAAAGTTGCTGCCAATTAGTGAAATGTTATAGGAATAACTAGAAAAAAAATGTTTGTTATTGTTGGTTTGTAAATAATTCATTGTTTGATAAAATAAATTTTTTCCCAACAAATCTATTCGGTATTTGTTTTTTTGCGAATTTTCATAGTTTTGCCTGCAAGATAATATTTTGTATCACAAAACTCAATGGAATATACATGCAGATCTCATCGGAATATCATTGTACAAAAGGATGGTAGTTTTTCCATAGAAATCCATAAAAATTCGATTTTGACTTACTTGTGGATCCTCCCACTGGCGATGCCCTCCTCAATTTTGGCTTCATGGATCTGTTCCTCGTCAGGGAAGATCAGACAAAAGGAGGCCATCGGACAGCAAGGACGAGTGAACAGTGGGAGGCAACTGAATAACGAGAGACGACAGCTTTCAAGTCGGCGATGGTAGTGGCAGTAGAGAAGGCCGGTAGGTTAACAACGGTGGTTCAAGGTGGCAATAGAGCAGGTCGGTAGCGGCCGACATGAGTTAGCAGCAGTGGTAGTCGGAATGAGGTGGCAGCAGCAGTGGCAGCCGCCCTCCATCTCCTGCTCAAACCTAAATGTCTGCTAGGAGGTATCACCTCCCACTGTTCTGTTCCCCCCAGTCACCCTGACAAGAAGCAGATATGAGGACATCGCCGGTGTGGATCCACGAGTAGTTAGAAATTATATTTTGTAGATGTTTTCTTTGGAAAATGTTATCTTTTTCATTGATGGGTATGATTAGTGTATATTCTAGAGAGATCAATATAAGTAATATTATCTAGCTGTGAAAATCGTGTAGAAAAACTGCGGAATAAATCTAACAAAATATTTAGGTTGTAGAAAATATTGATAATTTGTATATAAGTTAATAAGAATCTTATTCTTTAAGTTAATTTTTGAATTAAGAGATGCCCATAATAATTATTATTGTAATTCTTTTTTTTGAAGCCCACAGGGCGTAACGGTGGTATTAGAGCTTTGTTAGGGGCCAAAAGGGCATTTCCCTTCTGGCCCAACCTTAGAATCATCTACGATCGATATAGAATAAACACAACAATTCCCCTTCATATATTAGGCGTCCCCAAAATTATAATCATATGACAAATTCTTTTTAAATCAGATGCACCCACCTAGCAAATTCTCCTCAACCCATCTGGTGGAACCCATAGGTGGAACCCATAAAGGAATTAAGTGGAACACATGAAGGAAACTCTGACAATCAGCGTAACCTAACTCTGATACCACTTGTTAGGATTTTAACGCACAAAATCTCTAAACTCCTTGATATGCTTTGACAAGTAATGAATAAGAATCAATATATACATAATAATTTAATGTGGAACCTAAAAAATATAAGGGAAACTACAAACCATCCACTATTACCAATAATAAGTACATAAATTACTCCAATTACAAAATCCTCACACATTCTCCAATTGCAATTAAGAATGACGCAATCTCTAACTAGGATACACATCCAATTGAAAAACTCACAATTCACATTAAAACAACACTGTCAATTGTGTACTCTCTTCAATTCAGCTATGTACATCTCTTTACCTCATAATACAACTATGAAAAGAAACACATTAACCAACCTCGTAGATATGAAGAGTCAAACACTAAATACTCATCGTATTCCACAATTTTATTCGAATTCCTTATACCTCTTAGAGTAACTTCATTTCTATACGATTCTCTATATAGTTGTATGTCTTTTCATATTCATCGTATGATGAGGGACTTCAACAATTCTCACATTGGGCACTCCAGGTGAGTGTCATCTGAATTAAAAGGGAGTTTGTCAAATGATGATAGTTTTGGGGCCGCCCGTTATGTGAAGGGGAATTGTTGATTTTATCTCATATCGTTCGTGGATGATCTTGATGATTTGTATATAGGTAATGAGAAAGCCTTATTTATTGAGTTAACTTTTGAATTAAGTGAGGCATGTGACATCTATTACAAGTCGCTTTTGTGTGCCTAAAGGGCATAACAGTAGTATCAGAGCTAGGTTACGATCTTGCCGATTGTCAGAGTTTCCTTCATGGGTTCTACCTGATGATTTGAAGGGAGGTGGGTGTCGTCTGATTTAGAAGGAGTTTGTCAGACGATGATGATTTCAAGATTGCCCGATTTATAAAGGGGAGTTGTTGGGTTAATCTCATATCGGTCGTAGAAGGTGTTGATGAAAAGTCTTATTCCTTAAGTTAACTTTTAAATTAAGAAAGGTCATGACACTTATTACAAGTCCTTTTTGGTGGCTAAAAGGGCCCAATAGTGGCATCAGAGCTTGGTTGGGGACCCAAAGGGCCTAAGAAATGGTATGAGAGCTCTGTTGGGGGCCCACAGGGCACAAGAAGTGGTATCAAAGCCAGTTACGTTCTTAGGAGATTTGGTATTTGCCTACGCCGATTGTCGTAGTTTCCTTCATGGATTCTGATGATTTGAGGGGAGGTGGGTGCCATCTGATTTAAAGGGAGTTTGTCAGATGATGATGGCTTCAACGATGCCCGATGTGTGAAAGGGAGTTGTTGGGCTTATCCCACATCGGTCATGGATGATTTTGGTGATTTATATGTAGGCTAATGGGAAAGCTTTATTCCTTGAGTTAACTTTTAAATTAAGAGAAGCTTGTGACACCTATTACAAGTCCCTTTTGGGGCCATTGGGCCTAACAATGGTATCGGAGGGTAGGGGGGGCATCGACAGGGGTGAAGGAGGGGCAGCGCATATCATGGAAAGAAATAGTCAGTGGCATTCTCGTAATAAAAAGTTGACTCGATTCCGACTCGTGTCAAAAATAATAACTAACTCCAAATAATTAAAAAAATAAAAATAATATGGAAAATACTATAAAATATATTATACATCGTAACATAAAATTACATGTTCTATAATTAATAACTCACCGATTTGAACGATTCAAGTAAACCAATTTTTAATGAATTGATCCAATTCAATGACTCTCTTACAATCTAATTCAACGACCGATTTCGATTTTTGCAACTATAGTTTTTAGTTTAAAATTTAAATTTCGAGGTAATACCCAAAAAAACAGAAGGGAAGTGAGTTGTATCTAAAAGCGGTCGTTAAATGAATTGAACTTTCTTATGTTTCCTCTCTTCTCCTCCAATTCCAATTTCAATTCCAACTTCTCCTTCCTCAATCAAAACTCTTCTATTTCCATGATTCACATTCCTCATTCTTTGTTCGATAAAGTCTATAATTCGTTGTTAAACAGTTAATATGACGAATTGATGGAGGAATACTCTTCAAGGGTATCAACGATTCATCAACAGCTGAAGGGAATACTGCTAATTCTGGAGGATCATATCAAATTGGCATGAGAGATTAAACAATCAATGTAGTTGCCGATTGATGAATCAATGCTAGGTATGGAACAAGAGGTAAATCAGATTATTCCTAATTTTGCAAGTTTAGCACTGGGGTAAATTCAAATGCAAAGTTCATTAGATCTATGTACACAAACGCTTCGGGCTATTCAGGAATTAATTGTGACTATGAATTCCCGATTAACTAAAATTGAAGTTGCCAGAATTTGGGGCTCTGTCGAACATGATTTTTGCTTTTTACATCATCCTCTCGGATCCACTCATGTACAAGAGCCATCTCTAGCAGCTTATGATAGGAAACTTAAATTTTAAAGATATGATGGAGTGGGAGATCCTACTAGCTGGATTGTTCATTGTGAACAATATTTTGATATGTATGGTACACTCGAGAAAAACAAGGTAGCTCAAGCTTCATATCATTGAATGATGAAGCTCAACTATGCTTTCAAGTGCAAAAGAAAGAAACTTGGAGTGATTTCAAACAAGAAATTTTCTCATGGTATGGAAGTTTTGAGTTAGAAAATCATTTTGAAGCATTATTTAAGATCAGGCAGTCTGGTTCTTTGCAAGAATATTACAAGAAACTCCTCAGGTTTGTCACTAAAGAAATGCTACACTGCCTCAACAAGTTAGTTTGTTTGTGGGAGGATTAAAAAATTCTATTCGGATTGATGACAATGGACAAAAGCCTCAAAATCTGAAAGCTGCTCTAAGCTATGCTAAGTTGTTTGGGTCACGATATTTTGAACAGAAAGTTTTATCGAACAATGTAGGAAGTTCTTCCAAGAAATCAAGAATAGATATTGTTTCTGAACGGAAACAAGGAAAAGAGAAGTACAGCAATATTCAAGAAGCCCTCATGTGAAGAGATGATGAAGAGAAAATAAAAAAGGACTGTTTTTAATTGTGATGAACAATTCTCACGAGGATATCTTTGCAAGCGGCTATTTTCCATTGAAGCTATATTGAATGAGGAACAAGACACTCTTACACCAGAAAGTGGTTAGGATACAAGTAATGAAGACGAAGGAAGCGAAGCTGATCTCGACAAATTGTCATTGTAGGCTTATACGGGAGAGGTGATTCCAGAGACCATGAAATTGCAAGGTGTGCTTAAAAAGAAATTGGTACAAATCTTGGTTGATTCTTGCAAAAATGACAATATCTTGAATGACACATTGGCTGCCAAGCTCAATATAACTCCAGATAATCACTAAGTGTATGGATGCCATTGTAATATATAGCCTCCTTACTAATATTACTTAGTTATTTTTCTTTAAATTGAGTAGGATATAGCTGTAATTAACTCTTTATTTTCAGCACATAAATTTTTTTTCTTTGTGTAAATTAGTCTAAACTAATAAAAAATACTTTGAATTATATATTTATATGAAAATTATATCGAGTTTGGTTAAGTAGCATTCTCTAGAGATTAGTTGTCAGATAAGCTATTATCATTAGTGGACAAGTTGGACGTGCTCACATATGAACTAACTTCATATCCCTAATGGTAAGTTTGACTAATTTTCAAGTATAATCTCTATGTGTATGCACTCATTTAAATGATCAAGTGATTTAAATAGAAGTCTAGTATTATTAGTTGTCTAATGGTTAAGTTTTGCCCTAAGGTAAGAGTCTGTCATTAAATGTGGACGGGTTGTCCCCTTAGGTGTTTGTATAGTAAGTTTAAGGGTAGTTTAGTACGTAGAGATTAATTAGTGGAGGTTCATTTGCAAGTAGAAGAACCAAACTATATAAGGAGAACGACTTGCATTATTTGCAATTTTAAGCCCTAGCTGCCCTCTCTCTCCTATGGTTGTCCTCTCTCTCTTGCACGCCTTCTATCTACTTGTCTCTCTAACTTCTCTCTCTACCTTGGGGATATCTTGGTGGAGGTTTTAGTGAGAAGTTCTATGCTTTTTCACCAAAGAAGAGGTTAGTAATCTCAACTAAAGCATGCTAACTGTGTAGATTGATACATCATGATCGTGTTTTATGTTTTGTTCAATATTTTATGATATCTTCAAGTTTGTCGACATGTTATATGCTTGCATAATTTATTAAAACAATATTTAGATGTTCATTCATGTTTAGAATCTCTAAAAATAAGTTTTACATATAATTTTAATAAGTTAACTATGATCTAGAATCAAGTTATTGAAAAAGAAAGAGTTTACATGTTTAACATTGTTTTACTTGTTTTTCTCTAAATTAAAATCACGAAAGACTAGGTCAAATAATGTTAGATTAAAAACCTGTCACAACCTTTAGTTTAATATTTAAAGAGCATGACAATCTTATTTTTGTTTGATAAAATAAAACTAAAACAAAAAAGATAAGAAAATTCGGATTAGAAACCCCACCAACACCGCAACGCTAAGGATAGAGAAGAAGGCAACATGACACAGCACTGTGGCCTTCACTAAAATTGGAAATAACATGACGAGCCCTATGACACTGACCTTCTTAGTTATCATTGTTGTGACACTCAACTGAAAATTAGAATCCGAGGCCTAGAGCCATAGCACTCAAAGTTGAGGCAGTTGGCATCCCAACACTCATATCTAGTTTGACTTTTTCATATTTATTTAATAAAGATGATAGACGCATTCTATATTTATGATTATTTAATCATTATATGATGATGTACGACCTTTTAACATATTATGGATTTTTGTAATGCGTTGTATGTAATTATAATCTATCATGCATGTCATGTCATAGTATATAGGCATAGGTAGACAATTTTGGATTGCAATTCATGTAATTATCATCTAGAATAGTAGCAATGTTAGATAGTTGAGACTCGAAGCATGTCAGCAAGCTAATCAGGTCAGTGTTTAGTCGTTATTTGTGGAGTTCTATGTTCATCTTTTTATATGATTAATTAGATATTTATTATTTAATTGCTATGTTAAATCAATATGTTGTATATTTCATATAACGCAAGTGCATAGGCACTAGTTTTCATTTTTACTTTACGAACCAAGTTAGCTATGTTAATTGGTTCAACAGACATGTTATGCCAAAGGGTATGATGCATCTTTCTTAAGTAAGGACTGTTACCCTAGTACCTCAGGTCATCGTTTTGACAGCGTATATAATTACTTATGCTTTAACATGTGGGTTTTGTGGATAGCTACCACTCTTCCCTAGTAGTTTAGATGCAAAGCTCAACGATGCACCTATGTGCAAAAACTTATCTAGAATATACCAAACATCTTGACGTCCATATACATATGTATACTAGCGCTCTATGGGAATCTTGCACTCATGACACCTTAGGAGCCTCTGACCAGTCTTTCTTCTCCAACACTGAGTGTCAAGGATCCTAGCCAGCCACCTCCAAAAAACCTTGGGAGCAACACCAACATGAAGCTACCTCCTTTCACAAGCTCACACCTTAAGCTAAGGGAGTCCTCTACCCAATCACCTCATTCCACAAAACAAGATGCTTCCACACTCTCCCCACACCTTGGGAGATTACAATCAACTCAAACACAGTTGAGAAAACCTCACATACTCCTTGGTTACACAATCAACAATTAATAGGTCATGCAAATCCAAACACAAGCTTGAGCTTCCTATGTTGATCCAAGAGGATACTCCCCAAGATCTTATTTATATATTTCCAACACCTCTTTAAAAATAGTAGTCATTAGGGTTAGAATCCCCCTCTTTTGTTTTTTTCAACAATTATTTTTAATAACTTTTCATAATAATTAATGGTTGAAAGATTGATTGAATGCGTGTCGATCATTCAATTAAAACTAGTCGTGTTGGCTTCAGCTGCTAAACATGGAATCAAAGCTCAACCAAAGTTTCCTCATCATCAATTTCCTTCTGCGACATCAGCCCTACGGCTCCCAAATCCTCATTGGCTGCCTAGCACTTGACCAAAGTTTAGCCAAAGTTTTCCTTGACTCCTTGCCATGTCATCCCTAGGGTTCCCTCTTGTACGTACTTCTATTGTCGAACTCTCAACCGAAGGTCTGTTAAAGTTTGATGCTTCATGGCTTCTTTATCAACCTCTAGGTCTTCAACCAAATTTGAACTTCATTCTTCCTTGGCCTACATCCCACATTTTTGGTTGTCAAAGTCCTAACCAAAGTGTCCACCACATCAACACTTCTTTTGAATCTTCAATCTTGATTTCTTCACTTGGTTGTTTGGTCTTCAAAGTTTGTACATAGAAAGTTTGAAGTTGTTGTCACATCAAAACAAGGTTCAACATTCTCCTCATTTTTTATGATGACAACTCCCATGTATTGTGAACTCTCTAAAAGTTTATAATAATTGTCATGAAACATTCATTTGAGCTTGCTTTGATGATCTCTACACTTCAACTCTTCAAGCTTTATCCTTTGGTGTCCATGCATCTTCTTTGCTCCAACCCTACACAAGAGGTTAGTCCAAAATAATACAAGATAACATGAAGAAATGTTTTGTCATGATAAATATGTCATGCAATGTATAGTTTATAAGGGATTGATAATCCTAAATGAGTTAGTCATTCTCATTAATATATCAAAATTATAAGTGTTTGCCTAAAAAATGACTTAACTCTCATACTCTCCCTATATGTGAGCATACTCCCTCTAGACCTAATCCTAAAACATCTCATCACTCTCCCATTTTGTCATCTTAAAAAAATAATTTAAAGTATATGAGAAGAGTTACATGAAGTCTCCAGGGGGCCTCACAGAGAAAATTTGAACAGAAGTATTTAGTGAAAAGTGTAACCATAAAAAGGGAATCCAAAATGTATGCTTATGTCTCAGATGAGCATCTCATGGCTCCTCATCTACATGAGTTGATTCTTTTTCATTTCCTCTTGGTCTTGCCTCATTTCCTCCATCCCAACACCATGTGATCCACTTTTGTAGAGAGGTTGCCAAAGGTAGTCCACAAGTTCTTTGATGGTAGTGGTGGTGGGGTTGTGCCTCCTCATGTGGCGGTGCGGGTACCTCCTCATCATCCTCGAACTCTAAGTTCTCAAGCCAATCAATGGGCTCCTCCCTCGAAGTTGACAACTTGTTGTAGATAGAGTTCTAATCCACGATCTTGAAGGAAGGATGGAGGTTGTCCTTTGCTTCATGTCCCAAGTAGCTCAAAAGAAGAGAGCCATGAGTAGTCATCCATAGAAAAAACATGCTCTCTTTTGGTCCTTCACCTCCACATGTGATTGAGGATGAGAGATGGCAAGTGGTTCCTTCTCCCAGAGAGGATCCTCCATAGAGTGTAGATGACATAGGAAAAGAGCTCACTATGATCGCTAGCTTGTGGAAGAATGTTGGTTCCAATCACACACCAATGCACAAGTGTCATCTTGGTAAAATCTCAAGCTCTCATGGGATTTGTGAGGATAGTTTCCACGGTGACCTTGGTACCATTTAGTTCTTCCCTTGTCACAAACTTGGTCAAGTGATACTCTTATAACACATTGTCAAAATAAGTCTTGTCACCATCATCAATCACTCCAAGAAGTTTGCAATATGCCTCGACCGGAGGTGGAATGCCTTCCTATCCACTTTGACATTGTAGTATCTTTCATTCACCTTCACCAAAGTGTAGAAGAATTCTTTAATTTGTGGGAGTGCAGCCTTCATCTCCAAATCTGACATCAAGACTATCTCCCAATTTTGAGTTTGTACTAGTCCTTGGAATCTACAAATCTGATTGTGAACATTTTCCATATCAACATGGTTCTTATGCATAATCACCCTCTTCTCGAAATCCTCCTTCGACTCTTCCATTTGATAGAGTTCAAAAAATTCATCCACATCTTCCTCATCATCACTAGGTGGGGGAAGGGATGGATCAACTCCAGCCTCTTCTTCTCTAATCCAGGTAGGTGGTTCATCTCTTTCTTTAATGCTTCCACGGGTGTATTCTTGAGGAACCTCTTCTTCCATTTTAGAGTCCCCAAGGTTTGATCTTCTCTAAATACTACATCCTTACTCCGAATGATTTTTCTATTCATTGAATCTCACAGTCTATAACCAAACTTTTCATTACCATAACCTAAAAATATACATTTAATCTCTTTCAAATCAAGTTTTGCCCTCTGCTCCTTCGGTACATGCACAAAAGCTTTGCACCCAAAAGCTCTCAAATAAGAATAATTTACCTTCCTACCACTCCAAACATGTACTTATACATCACCTTTTAATGCATATGAGGGAGATCTATCCATCAAGTAACAAATCGTGTTTAAGGATTCCACCCAAAAACTCTTAAATAACTTCGTCGAAGAGTACATGCTTCTAACCCTCTCATTGCATGTCATATTCATCCTCTTAGCCACTCCTTTGTGTTGTGGACTACAGCCTTCTCATGTCTAATCCTGTACTTACTAAAATACTCAACAAAGTCATTAGAACAATACTCCCAACCATTATCACTTCTAAGACATTTCAAAGGCTTCCCAGTTCCTCTCTTAAACCATAACAAGAAAAATTTTAAAAATGTTAAATACATGACTCTTGTTTTTTATAGCATAAACCCATAATTTTCTAGAAACATCATCAGTGAGGTGACAAAATAAAGAGAATCACTAAATGATTTTACCTCAATAAACCCACTCAAGAACTCAGGATTCCCTTGTAATTGTGTTTGTAAATGAAGTTCAATGTCATTTGTACCAAACATGGTCACAAGGATTGATTGAAGTGTCATTGAGATTAGGAAGTAAGTACTTCTTCAACTCCCCTAGTCCCTTCTCGCTCATGTGCCATGATTGATGGTACCACAAATCACTCATAGCATTAGATGAGAGAGTGTTTGCCTCCCCTTAGACTAGCTTTAACTCACTCTTATCTAAAGAGCAGCACTTCTTCCCCGTGGCAATTATCAACGAACCTTTCACAAGGTTCTGAACACCTTCTGAAAAATGTGAACTATATCCATTATCATCAAGAACTCCCGTAGACAACAAACTTACTCTTAAGTTGGGGATACATCTGGGATTATTAAGCATTAGCTTGTAACATGTATTTATTAACACATGCGCATCTGCTTGCCCCACAATGTTTGAAGTTCCATTGTTTTCGATCTTCACCACACATAAGTCTCCAGCCTTATAGGTTGTGAAGAAATCTTGGCTTAGAGTTGCATAAAATAATGTTCCCAAATCAATTACCAACTAGAATTGCATTCCGTTGCCAAACACTTTCCCACAAACAACTATAATCGTCAACTCATGTTGTGTTACATTTGCATTAGGTCCATATTTATCATTATTTCCTTTGCCATTATCCTTATTGAGTTTCTAACAACCCTTCCTCATGTGACCTAACTTGTAACAAAAGTAGCATCTTAAGTCCCTTCTTGACTTTCATCTACCTCTTCTCTCATTGCTTCTGGTTACACTCTTACCCCATGATTTACCTGTTCTTTCTTCGATCAATACTACTTGAGAACTTAAAGTTGGATTTGATGACTCTAATGATTTTCTCCACAACTCCTCTGATAGAGGTAATGTTAGCAGTGAGTCCAATGTCAACTTTGTAACATGTCTCAAACTTATAATTAAATAATTATCCCATGAGTCCGACATTGAATAAACAAGCAAAGTAATTTTTTCTTCTTTATCCATCTTCACACCGACACTCATCAACTCTGTCAACAAGGGAAATCAACAATGTCGGTGAATGACAATGACAAAACGATGAGTTGATGATCTAAACTGAAATCGAGACTCAAATCTTCCACTCAACATCACATCAGCCCTTCACCTCTTTGTCCCCTTTTGATCTCTCATACAATTTAGACATCTAAACATTGCATATGTTCTCTCTCCACAAAAAATCTTTAAGTTAGACATAAGTTACCACAAAACATATCTAAATGGTTTACATACATAAACGACCAAAACCAGGTTCTTTTACACAATCCAATGCTACAATGCCTTATTGGGTTTTTTCCCAACTTGGGACGATAGAGGAGGGAAAACACTAGCATAACCTCGAACATGACATGTCTTTACTCTTTTGGCATGCCTAAAATTATATTATTTTGTTTTATTTATTTATTTATTTACTTATTATGGTGATTGTAGAGTTATTATCAGGGCCTATATCCTCTTTATGTTTTATATTATATCTTATTAGAACTAGCAGCTTATATTAGAGATAAATTATAATCTTATAATTAAATTCTTACGGGATAATGGAATATACTCCAATTTTTAAAGGCAAACTCTAATTAAATGAGAAGATAGATAAGTTTTAATTTTATAGATAAATCAATGAATAATAAGTTAGAATCCAATTTTTAAAGATAGAGTAAAATTAAATAAGAAGATAGATTATAATAATTTAATTTCTTTTATTTTTTATAGTATTTTTATTGGTGGAATCTATTATGTTTATGAAATCAAGATTTTTAAGTTTTTTTTAATAAGACTAAGTAAGATCTATCTCCATGCACAAGTTATGTTATAAATAAATTTTAATTTTATAGATACATTCTCGTTGAATAATAAGAATACTTATAAGTTTTGATTGACTCCAACTATAAAGATAAATCTTGAATGAGAAGATATAAATCAATAATTTTATTTTTATTTTTTTATTTTTTGTATTTTAATTTATTTAATTCCCTACTTTCAATTAGAGGCCGTACTGAAGTAGAGTTTTGATACACCACACCAACCAACCATTGGGGATGTAATTTTTTTGCAGGTCGTCAAGCCCAGCAAGGAAATACGTGGTAACCCCATAATGTAAGAGGACCATCACTAGCGATGCCGGTTACATTTAAAATCGCTTGATTTACGAGCCATTACACATCGCTTTCCGGCCACTTATTTAATTTCGCTTCCTTTTCAATTTTAATCAACTTCTCATGTTAATCACCTTGAGGCTTGAGATCTTGACGTTCAATCATTGAACTGAACTAATCACACATTCGTATAATTCATCAATCACATTTTGCTGGCGATTGAGTAAGCTTATTTTTAATTCAGATTTATTTATGACTGTAAATTTTTCTATTGCCCCTTCCATATAGATATATCTGTATAGTATTCATTTTTATTTGTTTTCACAGCCAAACCAAACACCTTATCCTTACATTTGATTTACATGTATTCATAATAGATTAAGTTAATATGTGTGATCACATTTAGATGGCAAGAATCAGCCCAGGCAGTGAGCGTTGGCCATCTTCCTGTGGTTCACTCTGCCAAACTAGGGTTGCCCTTCCATGCTTGCTTGTTCCGCACATCTGAGGCTGCTGGAGGTCCTTGACGGTGAGCCATGTATTGAAGTACCCCCTGAACTGTGTGATCACCATCTTGCACCGTCCACGCATGTACCCAATAAACATGCCCCCCTTCCCATCCCTCGGCAATGACCATGTTTCGGGCAGTCATATGCTGTGAGGGGCAAATTGGAAGCCCGTTATCGGGCATTCCCCGGTTAGCACTCTCATCATGTGCTGGCACCCTGGGGGTCCATGGAACCAGCATTCGAGGTACTCGGTGAGGAGGCTGGCCATGGTGCTAGTGTCACCCTGGGCAAGTGATCCATAGAGCAGTTTCACTGTTGACATACTAAGGACTGGTTGGGGTGGCTCAATTTCAGAATTGGCTAGAGATCCCATATTACAGAATATTGGGCTAATGAGAAATTGTGTAATTGATGTTTTGAGAAGAACACTAGACAATGTTTGGCAATGCCAATCATCCTTTCAAACAGCCTATTTATAGATGATTGAAGCAACGTCCCTTTTGATGTGTCTTGCTTGCTGGTAGAGAAGTGGGTCCGTTTGAATCACGACTGGAATGAAGAGAAACGATTGGAACAAGAACAGCTCCACATAACTTCTGGGCTTGGCTTGGACGGGAGATAATTGACCGCCAAATTTATGTTTCATTGACTAAATGGTCCCTGCACATTTAAATGACAATAACAATTATTGAGGGAAAAGCGATAAAAAAGTTACTAAAGTCAATTTGCTTTAAAATTTCAGTCCTTCAGTTTGAAAAAGGTCATAAAATATTATGACCCTTTTTGTGGTTGATAGATAAAGTAGATATAAACTCAATCAAAAAAGAATAGTAATTTGATTAGGAAAATGAGGTTGTCAATATAATGTTTGACATGATAGCCAAAAACACTCAAATTCCCAATAAGAATGTCACTAGCTACTTGTTAGCATTCATTAATGTCAAAATTTCAATATTTGTTGTTTAATTTTTTGTGTTTTATTATGTCCATAACTTATTTACATGTTACAAACATACTTTATAGATGAACCTTACTGCCCAATATTTTAAAAAAAATCAGCTGAATGGCTTCTGATCTGTTGATACTACATAACAAAAAAACTAGGCAATGATACTAAACAATACCTGACAATGTGCCTTTTGCTCATTACGTCTTACAATTTTCTTGGTTTTTGGTCAAATTATTGTAAACACTCGGTGCTGATTAATGGTTAGAAAACCCTACTCTTTAAATTGAGAAAAGAGTTTTTTATCACCAAAAAGAAGATATTTTTTGATATTACCTAATAGTGGCAAAACTAATCATCAATAAGCGAAACTTTTCGATAATAATAAGGCTACCTTCTAATTAAAATTTTTTTTTTAAAGATCGGCAGCTGGGCAATACGGGATGGCGAGATCCACAAGGCTAGGAGTGGCCAGATCGCCCACAATCAAGGGCCGCCACCCCTGGCCTTGGGGAAATCTGGCAGCCACCTATTTTAAGGTGGTTGGAACTGGCTACTCTAGTCTGGGGGTCGGTGGCAACAAGATTTATTAAAAAAATCATTTTAAAATTTAAATTTGACTAGGGGCATTCAAGGTATTGCATATTTTTTCCTTTTTTTAATAATTATGTTTGATTTATAAAAAATCTATTACCCTTTTTCCGGTAAAAAGCTGATGGGGAAACTTTTGGCCGCCTCTGCCCTTACCTAGTTATTGCACACTTAATCATGCCCGACAAAAAGCATGTATTTGATCTCCAATTAGGGAGAATATAAAACCTGTCTATCTATGTATTTATAATTGAAAACATATAAATGAATGATATGTTGAAATAACTAGATAATTTTTATTGAATAATTGGATAATAACTTATCTACAGCCTATGAAACATTTAAGATAATGAATTTTTTTTACTAAGATAACCAAATAATGACCAATATATATTAGTTATTTTATGAATGATCAATATAAATTTGATGAAATGTTGAGTATGTCAATCATGTTGATACTTGATCTTCGTTAAGATAATTCAACGATCTACGTACGGTTGATGAAATGTTAAGGAGATGGATGCTTTATGCTCGATTAATAAGTAGATAATATTTTTTTGGATAATCATGCAATCAATCTAGCACATAAGCGGGTCTAACTTGTGTGGTTTATTATTTTAATGTCATTTGAATTGAAATCTAATTCAGTGGACCCCATGTATGATATCATCCGAATGCCTTCTTGATAATCCTAGAAACATTAACCATTTTTTCTTGTCTTAAATAATCTCCAAATTAACTTGACATCAATCTATTTCTGTAAGAACCGTGAAAAAAATAAAAATAAATAAATAAATAAATTTATTTATTTTTGTAAGACTCGAACCAAAATATAGTGAAATATTATTTTTTTGATGAATCGATATGGTCGGTTATCAAGTAGACCGGACAAGGTTGAACGTAAAGTCAACTCTGGCCTTAGATAAGACGAACCCAACATAGGGAATACCTATACATGAAAAGATGTGTGAATTTAATTGAGGGACTCGTTGAATCTAGGAAATACCTATGCATGAAAAGATGTGTGAATTTAATTGAGGGACTCGTTGAATCTAGGAAATACCTATACATGAAAAGATGTGTGAATTTAATTGAGGGACTCGTTGAATCTAGGAAATACCTATACATGAAAAGATGTGTGAATTTAATTGAGAAACACATTGAAGCATATATATATAGGGGGAGAGAAAAAGAAAAAGGGAGAGAAAATTTTTCATAGCAGTCCACTCCTCCTTTCCTCCTCTCCGGTGCCTTTCCATTGTGGTGTAAGTATTTCGTACCTCTTCTTAGTTCTTTTCCATTAGAACTCTTACATGCATGGTTGCAACGCATAAATTCATTGGAAACACCTTGTTGAGTTACTGGATCACTAGCA
>JAVDBV010048209.1:0-23636 GCA_032619315.1 Piper longum | reverse complement strand
ACGAGCCCCTGACCTGAACCCTAGCGCCATTGCTATTTGCCACTCTTCGCCGTTGCCGAAGGCTATCTCTAAATTTAGGTGTATTATTTTACTTTTTAAATTTATTTTTATTTTTTTCTTAAAGAATTTGGAGTGAAATTTTTTACTTTTATTGTTCGTTGAATGTAGTTGACAATATATTGTTTGTTAATAATGACAAATTTATAAAATTAGGCTCTATATGAGTTTATTTTAGATTTATTTTGAGTATGAGAAAATTATGGTTTTTTAGAGTTTATTTTAGATTTATTTTGAGTATGAAAAAATCAAGGTAGTTTTGGTATTTTTTAGATTTATTTTAGATGTAATTTAAATTATTTATTATTTATAAAATTACTGTTTATTTTAAAGCAATGATTATGATAATATTATTAGCATAATTTTATTTTATTTGTTTAAATTCATGTTTGAAATTAGAAATTAAAATTAATGATTACTTTGAGATAATTGAAAATTGATGTATAAATTAATAATTAAATTAATACGATGACGCACGGTTCAAACATAAAATTTGACTTTTCATACCTCTTAAGTTACAATTTAATTCTATAAGCTTAAGTATTGAATTTACATGGTGCTTTTTTGGAGTCGATTAATTTGGACTATAGTCGAGTGCTATGATTTTATAAAATGAAGTACATAACTTAGTGTTTTTCTTGACTCAATTAGTTTCAAATTAAGTTGAATACTATGATTTCATAATTAACTTTAAATTTGTCATAATTTTATTTCACGGTCATGTAAAATAATACTTTTTAAGTATTACATGCACTTTATATAAGCATACATGCCATGACGGATGATATTGTATTATAGACATTTGAATTACTTGTTTTCAATGTTTTAGTGCATATGATAATGAATATAAATGGGTGAGATTCGATGTATAAAAGAAAGTTAGGAGGAAGAATCTCCAATCCAAATTATAAGCGAGGAGTTGAGATGTTTCTTAAAATTGCAATCTCGTGTATGGAAATTGTTAGTAGTTTGGAAATTCTTTGTTCGTGCAATCGATGTGCCAATCATTGGAGTATAGAATGAGATGAGGTCAAACAACATTTTTATTATTACGGATCTATGATGACATATTATATATGGACCTCTCATGGTGAGAGTTCACTGTCTATATTTGGATATTATAAGTATGAAAGTTCAAGTTCAAGCACACCTCATCAGGATAATTTAGGTTTCATGGAGGCGGTATATGATATTGTTGGTCCACATTTTGATACTTCTCATCAATCGGCAGATAACCATGACTCCACCGATGAACAGCCTAATTCGGAGGCACAAACATTTTATCAACTCCTTTGATAAGAAGCTCAAGAATTATATCTCAGTTGTGACTATGTATTTCTTTTATATACAACTGCTTGGTTATTAAATATAAAAATAAGTCATAATATTGTCCAAACAACATTTGATGTTTGTTTCTGTCATGAAATGTGTCTTGCCAAGAGACAATAAGTTGTTGGATTCTTTTTATAACTCAAAAAAATTGATGAAGAAGCTAGGAATGAGTGGAAAAAATACATGTATGTCCCAACAAGAGCATATTGTTTTATAAGGAAACCACTTATTTACAAGAGTGTATACATTACAAAGCCCCAAGATATCTAGTAGGCAAGGAAGTTGGTCATCGAAAGTAAGACATCACTTCTAAAGTGTTGCAATATTTTCCTATCATTCCAAAATTATAAAGATTATTTATGGTCTCAAAAGACCATCTCAGTCCTTTTATAAATGTTCTAAAATTATTATGGGCTAATGGTGTTGAAATATTGGATGTTTCACTAAGACAAAATTTTTATATGTGGACAACTTTATTGTGTATAATTAATGATTTTTCGACTTATGAAATTTTATCTAGATGGAGCAGCCATGGGAGGCTTGCTTTCCCTATTTGTATGAAAAATACAAAAGCTTTCTGTCTCCAATAATGGTTTGAAGGACATTACTAGATTGATTTTCACCAATGACATCTTCCAAATCACCCATTTAGATGACAAAGACAAATTTTTTTGAAAAACAGAGTTGAAAAAAATAGATCACCACCAATATTAATGAGTGAGAAGATTAAATTAACAGTAGATGTGTTGCTAAAGTAGAATCTGAACCATGGTTGAAAAGTAATGAAATACTTCCTAGATTTGGAGATACTCACAATTGGCGAAGAAATATAACTTCTGGGAGTTGACGTGTTGAAGCACTTTATTAGTGCGACATAATATAAATGTTACGCGTGTGGATAAAAAATTGTGTGAAAACTTATTCTACATGTTGATGAGGTGCAAAAGGAAAAAAAACAATGATGATGCTAAAGGTCGAAAAGACATAGTTGTGCACTATAATCAGCTTGAGTTGGAGTTGAAGGACCATGGGCACCGCTTGTTGAACCCTAAAGCCATTTACTCAATTACCAAGTAAGATGTATAAAATGTTTGTCAATGGATTAAAATTTTATAATCCTCGTACGTGAAAAAAGAAATTCACAATTAATTTTTTTAATTGTAGGTATGACTCGTCATTGTTTCCCACTTCAGTGTGGGAGTGGGTCACGTAGATCTAGATCCTGTGGCAGGGGTCTCATGCATGAGCCTATTACATTACCATTGGATGAGCATGCCCCTACACCCTCATTGGGTGATGATGTGGAGGAGCCTCGTATAAACGCTACCAATGAGGCAGGTAGTTCTTGGCAGCCTCAAGGATCGAACATACTGCAGGCGCTGAGCACATCCATATATTCAGGAGCATTGTTTTATCCAGTAATAGGGAGGTAATATTTTTATATTCTTACTCTAATATTGTGAATTTAATTTTAATGTGAATTTAATTTTAATGCATATCTGGGATACACATGTCTAATTATATTGTGAATTTTAAAGACCTTTAGATCCGAGTATGCTTAGACAGATGAGTGCCACAATTAAGGGTAAGTTCTATGGAGTATATCTTAGGTGGACTGACATACCTCATGATATTAGGGACATATGGTGCAGAGATTGGATAACAAATTACATCATCTCTCAAATTTTATTATTTACATTTTAAAAAATGTATTACATAGTTTGCAATGTTGTTTAATTTTGTTTCAGGCCTTGTCATGTGGTTAGTTTTGTTTGACCGAACACACCATAAAGACAAAGGGAAAAGTTTATGCGCTGATAAGAAGTCTGAGGCTGTGGTGATAAGATTTGAAATTTTATGCATATTATGCTTATTATGTACTTTTCAACTAAATGAATAGGTAAGTTTTAATTTCCATTTAGAAATATATTTTTGTTGCCAAATGTTTTATTATTGAATGTGAAATTGTTATTTCAATTAGTTATTGGTAGAATGTGTAAATCTATTATCGAGATGTTTCTTAATTAGTGCAATAGTTTGAGTAAGCGATTGAAAATGAGTTAGAGGAATTTCTGTGTTGCTTTTGTTATGTGGGATAAGGATCCATGTGAAGACCTTGCATTTCTATGTTATTTTAAACTAAATTGTTTTATGAATTAGTTGTTGGTAGAATGTTTAATTCTATTATGCACTCTTTACGACTTGTTTCAAAATTGGTGTCAATAGTTTGAGTAAACAAAGAAACAAGGGTTGGAAGAGCTTGTGTATTGTTTTTGTTTTACACGACAAGGACACCTATGATGACTAAACATTTCCTGCTTGATGAATGTGAAATATTTATATGAAAGTGCGATTTTTGTGTAAAATAGGGATTGTGGAATTGTGAAATATAAAATCTGAATTTGTGCATGTGTGAAATTTTCCAAATATTCCACTTACACAGGGAGACTATCAAATTTCTTTTAAAAATATATACTTTATAATGCTTTTATTAATAAATTTGAGATATATGTAGCTTTTTTTAACGTAATGTCATATGATATTACCATTTGGTGCATGTTTCAGACTTTGTCTACATGTTAAGTGATTTGTGCAAATCAATATCATTTTTGCACGCTAGGTATCGAGAGCGTAGTCGACATAACTAATCCTTCTAGCCTGTCATTGGCAGTTGACCCTTTGACATACCAATATGTAATTGGAGAGCCAAACAAGGGTCGGTATTATAGATTGGTATCTACATTAATGACATAATGCCACCTTCCTCCTGGGTGATGTGGATCCACTTCTTATCATGACTACGATGTTGGGTCTGATGCTGGAATAATGAGCCAGACTTCTTGGCCTGAGGGGTCTTTCTTTCCGTGGTTTCGAGGAGTTAGAGACTTGCAAGCAAGATAGATAGGCAGAGACCTCGAGGATAAGGGAGGAGATGAGGGCAGATGGTAAGGCTTGGGACCGCCAACTTACCTAGCTATATGTCGAGAGAGACTAGTGACTTAGAGAGAAGGCTCAAAGCAGAGATGATCAACTTGTCTAGCCCATTATTGATGCTATGGACACACAGATGCTTGTATGTTTTCCTGGTATAGAGATCAGTATGTGGCCTTTTTTATTATGACCCTCATATGCCACATCATGATCCTCTCGTCCATCCTTTGGTCTAGATATAGGGTTTTTTTATCATACATTCAATTTATATTTTATGTATGATATTGTATATTTTATTGAATTTTAAATTTAACTTTTATTATATATATTTTTATATATTTTGTCATCATATTTATTTATTTATAATCTTTTATTATTAAACAAATAATGTAAAACAAAAAAATAACAAATATTTTAAATATTTTCACGTTATTTTGCAATGGGGTTACGATTTATATGTGACAAGCTCCCGGTCGTAAATATTTTGTGACCGAAAAGACTCCAATGAGAAACCAAATTTGAAACCAGATTTGAAACAAGAATCCCCGTTACAAATAAATTACAACCAGGTTCATGACCACTATTACAGTCAGCTAATTTAAAAACAGAATTGAAACAGGCTAATCCGGTTGCTCATTTTGCGATCGGATCTCATTCAGGTCATAAAGTTTATCAGGAACCCTCTCTTTACGATCATATTTTGCGGTCTCAAATTTGAGTCATAAATATTTTCTGCCTCTGGATTTACGGTATTTCAATGACAAGAGTTTCATTGATGACTGATTTTCTACTAGTGTATAAAATAAAATCTTGAAAGTAGAAACGTAATTCTAAAACTGTAAAACGGGGAAATCAATCCTCTTCGATGCTTCAAATTGAACTACATTGCAGTTCTGGAAACTCGTTGAAAACCAAGCCGCCTCCTTCCCATTTTCTGGGTCATAGTCCAATTGACACTTGACAAGCAATAACAACAGAAACTTGGAATCAATACCATGGCCTGCTTTATATGTACGCTCCAAACATTATGATTCATGGGCAAATGGACGGCATTAGATGAGCATAGAAACGTTCATGGCGGCTACTTGGACCTCCCTGGCTGGTGCGTGGACACCCACCGACAACGAAAGCTTGATTGGGTTGATGGATGGATGCCATGGCTTTCCATTCACCACCTTCAAAGAAAGTTTCAAAAGTCCATACCAGCATCATTGGCCCCAAAAGTGTAAGACCCAGAAAAGATCACATATTTTTTTTCTCAGTGTTGTCCTAATTCAATGCCAAATCTTGATATGCTTACTGCTGACATAGAGGAAAGTTGTTCACGGGCAGTGCATGATTGATGAGCAGGAAGATCAGACATATTGACATTGAAACGTGAAATGTGAAATGATCTTTACCCAATATCATCCACATCTAGTGCAAGTTGAGAGAAAGTTTTGTTCATGTTATGGGTGACCATTATTTTTCTGCTGTGTGGTGCTTTAACTTTTTGAGTCGATGGTGGAGATGGAAGAGGAGCTGTGAGCCATCAAAAAATATGTCAAAGTGCGGTGTTGAAAAGGGAACATGCTACAGAAAAAGATTACAGAGTAGGTCCGGCTTTCTTGTGCATGTACAGTTGAAAGGAAGAAGTTTGGTTAATGGCTTTGTGCACCATATTATCTTTAGCTTGAGATCAGACAAACATTTATTCTTCAAGAACAAAACCCCATGATTTTTACATCTTGTAAAATATGTTAGGATGATGTATGTTTGCATTACCAAAAAGGATAGCATGATGGGCAGAATAAGGAAGTGAGCTTCTGGAAGGTTTGGCTTTTGGGAATCATCGGCCATGAGGCACCCACCCCTACTTGAAAGGAAGACAAGAGTTGCCAATTTTCAAGGGGGCCGTCGGTGGCTGCTCATAATAAACAAGGAAGAAGACGTACGTTATTATATATATGACAGGAATATTGTCCCCGACCACATTCTCTACCAACTCTTCCTTTTTTTCTTTTTTATGGTAGTCTAGATGATTACTTTACTGGATTTATATTCTGAATATATTTAGTTTAATAGGAGTTTAACCACAATTTAAAATTATATATAAAATGTTTTATTAAACATTGAAAGTATTTTTTTGTGGTCAATATATATTTAATTAAATACCGGTTTAAACACTGAAGTGTATAATAAAAATAAAAATAAAAATGGGTTTTTAAGAAAATTTTGTATTAAAAAAGCTGGTGTGAATTAAAATGGTACAAAGGTCTAGATTATATATATGGGAATTAAAAAGGGTACCTAATCTAAGCATCTAATATTATGGTCGGTTAAATGCCCTTCTAAGTTCCCTAATGGCTGGTCTACTCAAATATTGGCTGCTCTTCTTTTGACTTGTGTGAGGCACACCTGCAAAAGAACTTCAACCAAAATTTTCAAAATTGTGAGAATGAACACTTGGTTATGATATTGTTTTACTTTGAAGTTTGGCATGGGAGTGAGGGGGTTTAAACTCAAATATTTAATGGGTTTAAACTCAAATATTTAATTAAGTATTAAGGAATGCAGGCGAGTTCTATGAAGGGAAAGAGAAAGGGTAGCAACTGAGTTGTGGAATAAAAAGGTCAAATAGTTGGATATACACTTCGTGCTCTACATTAAGAGAACAAATAATTAAGATTAAGAGGTTGGCTTGTTCTAGTTATGGTGAAGCAGATGTGCTTTGTTAGCACTATTAATTTATAAGAGTGTGCTACAATTGCTACCATGTATGCTGGTCATGTTAATTAAGTTCTCCTCTATGGTTTGTTTAAATTAAACTTGGCTGAGCTTGATTTTCACCTCATAAAAATTTGATTAAAAGTTCGACCAGGAGTCAAATAAAGTGAGCTCTGAATTACCTTTTTAAGGCATTTAAATTTAATTATCGTTTTAATAAAGTTCGACCAAATTAACAAAATATCAGGACTTGTAATAATTATGAATTTGTATATTAAATATTAATACATTCTATCATATGCAAAAAATACAAAATTAGAAATAGTTGTAATAATTTAAACATTATTTTAGTTTAAATTATACAAAAAAATATGTGGTAAATAAAAATGACTAATCAATTCGACGAGCAATATATACAATGAGAATTCAAAGATTAATTATAAATCAAATTTAAACCAAGCAACAATCCCTAGCCATCCTTCTATTTTTTTATATAGGTTCTAGAAGCCTTTTTGTGTCAAATATAAGGCTAAGCAAATCAGATTGTATGCATTAATCAATCCGAACCGACTCAAAACTCAATATATAAATGGTCGAACTCAAACTCAAATTTCATGAGCCGAATTTAAGTAAGAAAGTGCTCGATTTGACTCGACTTAATTATAATTTGAACTCGCCTTATAGTTCGGCTGGAATTTGACTCAATAATATAATAAATAATATTAAATTTAATACGTTAATATATATTGGATTTTTAATACATTAATTTTGGTATCAATTATGTAAATTTTTTTATTTTATTTACATGATCATAATAAATACTAATTTAATCATTATTTTCACACAAAAGGCCTAATATGTTGGATGATTGTTATGGGTTCCAGCCTAGAAGAGGTCATGTGTTAAACTACCTTTTAGATAAATAATATATATTTTTTATTTCATTAGATAATCCCACGTCGTTTTGTTAATCACACTCGACCTTTTCCTACTTTCAATAAATAAATCTATTCGACCTATAATTATACAAATTAAAAATTAGTTTTAAGTTTAAATCGAGTTAGTTTTGAGCTTGAGTCAGCCGGCTTTGAACTTAATCGAGATGTGTCATGTTTTGAATTTGAGTTCTTAAAAATTTGAAAGTTTAAATACATTTGAGCTCATATCGAACTCAAATAATATTAAAATTATTTGAATCGATCTCGTATATTTATACTTAGAACTCGCTCGAACTTGAGCGATCATTGAATATTTGGAGTCAAAGCTCGATCACATGTCAGGCAACTCGCTTCTTTGTTTAGCATCGTTACTCACATATCGTGGGATGCCAAAAGATGGGCGTGCTCCATGACATGCCGCAGAGACTAAGTACTGAGTACCACATTGTTTTCTTTTTGCCCACCCAAAGTTAGCATCATAATTAGTGCATCGTAACAGTATGCATATATATATATATATATATATATATATATATATACTAAATATTATACATATATGTTTCACACCTTCTTATATTAATAAAAAGGAATATTCAAAATCTTAATCAAACAAAAAGTAACAGATTTGACCAATTAAAATACAAAAAATAAAAAATAAAAAATCAAATTATTATAATTTATTTTTTATTTAATTAGAATTTATCTTTAAAAAACGGAGACACTTTTATTATTTCATAAATATTTATTTATAAAATTAAAACTTATCTTTAAAATAAATTTTGTATAGCACGAAACCTTGGCTAATTTTATCTATATTTATACCTTTCCGATGTTCGCCTCTTATATCGAAAAAGTTCCAATAGTAAATCATATAGTCTTCGCCAGCATCATGTGCTTGAATCATTACTTTGTCCACTACTCCTTGCCAATATATACAGATTCTCACCAAGTTGATAAAAAACCCGGGCTATAACATGGGTGGGATATTGTTGCAATGCATGCAAATAATTAATTATCATTTTGCTGATATAATATATGTTAATGGTATAACCTAATAATATACCGGTTTTATCCAATAAAAAAGATGTTTTTGTTTGGAATGAATTCGGGTATATGACATCCACAAATCCTATCCATGTCCAAACTGTTTAGATCCGACCTGAACTAGTTCAGGTTGGATAGGATTTCACACAATTAATTGGATGTATATTATTTATCTAGAAATATTTATCGGGGTGTTTCGGGTGATGCAATCTATGCAAGTTATTAGGCTCCAACAGGCCCTTAAAAGGGACTTACGATAAAGTATATAAATTTTTTTAATTCAAAAGTTAATTTAGAAAATATGACTTTTTTTATTAGTTTATACACAGGTCACTAACATCATCTATGATTATGTGGGATAAACTTAATAAAAATTTAATTACATTTTTTAACCGAAACTATGATAATTTCTATTATTTTTTTCTCATATTTCATATTAAATTTATATTATGTACATTTTTTATTGGATCACATTAAATATGGGTTTGGTAGATTTGGATTGGATATGAATTATGGTAAATGAAATGAATATAATATTTGGATTCGGGTCATATATAGTTCTAATATTTGGATTTAGATCGAATATACATAAGATAAATAAAATAGATATAATATTTAAATTCGATAAAAGAGGAAGCTATTTCACGGGCAATGTCTGAATCTGATCGGAGGCAGGTGCTCAGTATTGGAGCACAGAGAGATGTGATATATATGGCAGCAAAAAAGGATGAGTTGAAACTTGAAACGTGAAACAACCAGCTTTTACCCATAATTTCAACTACATTCAGAGGTAAGTATAAAGTGAACTTTTTTGCTCATGCTTTCCTGCTCGGCCTTCTCTCGGTTGTGTGATTGCATTCAGCCTTTTGAGGCAATGGTGGAGACATGGGAGGGAGCTGTAAACCATCCGAAACCAGAAGCTTTCAAAAGGGATGGCTCAAAGTGAAGATGCCAACAAGAAGGTATTAGATGCTTCGTTTCCTTCACATGTTCATAAATGAGGAACATGGGTATTGTTGATTTGTGACTATGTGCATGCATGTTACCCTTCCTACATATCTTTGGCTTTCTTTCTTCACACATATGCTAATACTCATGAGTAGCATTATACAAAAGATGCAACATCACAAAAGTGTGATCACTAATTACTATCATAAAGACATTCTTTTGGCTAGGGTTCTTAATTGAGCGAGCTAACTCATGAGCATTTGATATCCAGTTCGATTCGATTAGATTCGAAACTCGATATTTAAATACTCAAACTCGAACTCGACTCGGATTTAAATCCAACGTGCCAAGTTTTAGTAAGGTAGTGTTCGACTTGATTTGACTTGGTTATAATTCGAATTCAACTCGAACTCGACTCGATAATATAATATAATAATATGCATAATATCACTTGCTTATTAAAAATATATTTAAAACCATAAATTAATGTTATTATTGACTATATACTAAATGATGGTGGTGGGGGTGTTTTTTTTTATTTTTTATCAAATATGGGTCGTCCTTATAATCGAACGATCCAGATTAAAGTTTAAAACAAAAACATTATTTGCCCTCGACTAACATAGTCTTTATATATATATATATATATTAATAAGTTTAATTGTAACTAGTTATATTTATTTATATATAATAAAATAATAAAGTAGTGGCATAGCTCAGTTGGGAAAGTGTTATAGATTGAAGACCGTTGCGTGTTCAAACCACAATCTCAGCATTAGTTAATAACAATTTTTATTGGATATGCATTCCATTATTAATAATTTCCTCCACCCTAACAAAACGTGAAAAATATCATAAATTATGGCTGCAAAGAGTTATTTCGACTTTATATTCAAGCTCGAACAATATAAAAAAGTTCGAGTTGAGTTTGAACGAGCTTTGAACTCAAGCTCGGCTCGGCTCACTCGCTACGATGTTCATCGTATATAATTTTGGCGAATTTACACTTTTAAATCCAATACGATGTAGGCCTTCTTACCATTTTAATTATTACCCAATATTTTAATATAAAATTTTCCAAACTAATCTTTTTTTTAAAAAAAAAGGTATTTTAACCGTATTTGTTGATCATTGATGGCACATTTTCAATGCCTCATAAAATATTTGATTTGTCATTTTAAAGTAGGGTAGAACTCATGACTGTAAATCTGGTATAGTAACCAATACAATGTTTAAAACTTTGTGGCAAACTACAACTCCAATAATAGTCAATGATATTGTTATAACATAGGAAGCAAGCTGATTAACAAACACTCTCTTCATGCAAGCAATCAAGTTTGTGAGGCACAATCCATAAAAATGCCATGAACAGAAAATTGGAAGATTGTTATTATATATGAATTCATCGAGTAGATGATGCAATGCCAGTGGGTGTATGGAATGCCATCTTCATCCCCCCTCTCGTTTATGTCCCACCGCTACGTGCTCTCCTTCCCAATCCTCGGCCGGGAGTAGATGATGGGCTTGCAACAGACTTCGGCCCATTTCCGATGCACGGCCCAATTTTAGCTTGCTGGGCCTTGCCTCGGTCAAGGCCCATTTCGACGACGGAGAAGGCATCGGAGCCGCCGCTGGAGGCGGCGATGGGTTGCCCGGCTGGATCTCGACGGTCCTAACCGTTGGAGGCGGCCCTCTTTCGTCGCCGGCGAGTCTCCGGTCGGAGGCGGCGGAGCTTTGCTTACGAGGTTGATGGGGAGGGGATTAATGTCGGGGGGCTTGCGAATCGGATGCTTCGGCATCAGATTCGACCATTTTTGACTGTGCAACGGCGGGGTGATTGTCTTGGAGCTCGCTGTCTTCCGTTGAAGAAAGCTAAAGCTTGCGTTATTGGAATTGGGAGTCTGTAAAGTTGGAAAAGCTTCTCGAAAAAGCTTGATTCTTTTCCACGGTTCGAATCGGAAGCATCCAGTCGAATTGGTTATGTTGAACAATTTGCGATTATCGCGAATCCATCGATTGTTCAAATCGATTTTGGATCGAATTTTGCTTTTTGCGATGTGTGAATCCGTTCATGGAGTTCTCTAGGGTTTACTGATTCGATTTGGCTTGTGTGCTGGGTCGGGGCGCCCGCTAGTCCGCATAGCCCGATCCGACTGGTTTGCATAAGAGCGTTCTCTGCACTCGCTTTGCAGAGAGCGCCGGCGTTACCGCCCTTGTCAACTTGGTCGGAGTTGGAGGTGAAGAAGAAGAAGTATGGAGGAGGAAAGGTTCCATCTTTCTTATGGTTCGCTCCATCTTCACCTCGTCTCGGCGTTTTTGGCTTTGGAGCCCGCTGATCTCTTGGTCAATTTGGCGAGGTATTGTGTGCTCACTTTGCAAAATTGACGTTTGTGGCTTTCTAATTCCGCCGTGAAGCGTTTTTACTTGTGTAGGGAATGCGGTGGAGGGTCGATCTCCGAGGAAGTTCAGAGATTTGTCATGGAGTATTGCATCCGTAATAGTGTAAGCTGCCAATTTGCGGTTTTAAATGCATAGGTGAATGATATTTGTTATTGCTCTTAAAGTGAGAACAGCTGGCGTGGTTGAGGTTGCATTTTTTCGACTGGTTAAGTGCTTTAGTGGCCAATTGCAGATCTCCTGAAGTAGTTGCATAAATGGTTATTACATGGTGGTCACCTGCAGTTTAAGTTGAGTTCCCGGGAGATTTTATGCGGGACTTGTTTTTTTCATTTTTTCTTGCATGCATTAGCTGCTTAGTGAATGCAAAGGAAATAATTTATCGATGGGAACGGAATGCTAAGGGATAAAATTAGTAAAACAATGTAGTCACCCAGCACTCGACATCATAAAAGATCAAATCAAAAGTGGATCAGTTTTCCACAACAAATTCATTGCATGGGAGCTTGTCATTTTTTTGTTGATTACTCTTTACAAATGAATCAAGATGCCACTATTAATGAGACTGCAAAAGTGTTCCTATAAGCCTATGCATGCTGGACATTATCCAATTAAAGAATTCCTTTTGCAATGCATTGATAATAAACGTGTTTTAATAATACCCTTAATTTATTCATGGATCGCCATTCTTCTCACATTGGAAGCATAACTTTTGATATCCAGGTAGAGAAATGTCACGCACCTAATCATTCTTTCATCCAAAACTTTTTAAAGAAGTTGATCATTGCTGCTGAATCAGAAGGAATTGAAGTGCATGATGATTTATATGATCATCATGCCTACTTAATGTCCTCCAAGGTAGTTATTATAGTTAATTTAGTTGGTGTAGGATCTCTTTTTTATTTGAAACAGTGGTTTTTCTTGTACCCGCTTATAGATATAAATTTACACGTATAATAATGTGCCAAATTTCTTCGATTAGCCCGCTTATAGATATAAATTTACACGTATAATAATGTGCCAAATTTCTTCGATTAGGATGATAGATCAATGGTGGACAAGAAGACAGTTTGTAAATCCATCAGTTTTCTTTTTCCTGAAGGTTAGCACCACTAGCTGGTCATGCTGATAATATCTTCTGCTTAGGCTACATTGTATTAAGTCTTCCAATCATCTTTATATGTTGTAGGAAATGCTCTAAATCAAGCTTGTTCGAAATATATAGTTCCTCTTCAGTGCTCTCTGAATATGCTAGAAGGAGATACAGGGCAAGTTACGGTTGTCGCTTTTCTTGCATTATATTCTTTTCTTGCTGCTGTGAAGAATACATTTTCAGTTATTGCTGCTATGAACTATGCAAATATATCGGTCAGTGGATGCTCATAGTCTAGACTTTGATGCGTTATTCCTTTGTACAGGTGCTCCATCTGGCCTTCTAGTCTTTTCTTATCTGAGTTCATACTATCCCATCCAAATCTTTTTACAAAAAAGATCTGCTTTGAGGTAAGACAGCTATGGATATGATTTTGTCAAACCTAGATATATATGCCTCAAGCTTTACCAACTACTGTTTTTTGTTAAAGTTTAATTTTAATTGATTATTATATCATGTTTGTGACATTGATTCTTCTTCTATGCTGTATACTTGGTTCCTTTCTCATCCACTCATTATCAATGTCTACATGCACAGGTTGGTTCAGGTGTTGGTTTAGTTGGCATCACTCTTACTTATGTTGATGCTAGTAGGGTAAGGTTATCCTGAACAATTTCTCACGTGCTTCAAGAATTCTGTTTGTGCATTCAATATTTGATATATTACTGTGGTAATTTAGCGTAAAACTATTATTTTTTAGCCAGATAAATAATGATATGCAAAATGGTTTTCTGCATGCTTTTCAGGTGATATTAAGTGATGGAGATCAATTAAGCTTATCAAATTTGCGGGTTAATCTAGAGATGAATCTACTGCACACGACGGTAACCATCCACATTAGAGATGAAATAGTTTATGTTTGTGTTTACTTGCAAATATTGCTAATTACTCCTGTTCAAGTGCATGAAAAACGTGAAATTTAGACCTGCTGGCATAGTTTGTGGAAAGAACAAGCAAAAACTATTTGACCAATCATACCAATCCAATTTTCAGGTAGAGTGCAAACATTTAGTTTGGGAAGCTACAGCCAAAAGCGAGCTTGAGCTCTACAATCCTGATATAATGTCTGTTTCGTAATAACTGCCTCTGCATATTTTGTGTCCCATATTTTTTATTTATGGTTATTGATTTGTCGCAGATTGGGCGCTGATGTAATATATGATCCAATGTGTTTGTTGCATTTGGTTCGAGTACTTGCTACTCTTTTGAAGCCCAAAGAACCTGGGTCGAACTGCACGGAATTGACTAGCAGTCATGGATCAAATGAAACTAGAAGTGAAGATATTGAAGGGGGCAGCGATAATGTTACCAAAGATCATACAACTGAGGCCAGCAAAGAGAAACTGGGCGGTGAAAACCATGAAAAAGCTGTGAATGCAACGTCAAATGGTGTATCAGTCACCAGGGAAGCTCCGGTAGCATACATAGCTACCATGATAAGGAACCCCAACACATTTGAGCACTTCCTTAAGCTTGCAGATGAAGTTAATCTCGCCGTTCTTGACATTACCGATGTCCAGAAGCCTTTGAATTTACTTCCTTATTTGAAAACTTACGATAGGGCAGGTGTTCGATTGTACAAAATTTATTTTATTTAATCTTTAATAAATAAGGGATGTAGCCAAGCCAAAATTTGATCAATTAAATTGAAATTGAGCCATTCGATGTTTCATATGCGCGCTCAATTTTTAATCTATTTTACATGATGCTGCTATGATATATGTCCTCAAATCTCTACATCTCCCATTTCTTCCATTTCCTCATCCATGCTCCAAGCTGGGGAATCGGGGTTTGAAGATGTTTTTTATACTTTGCAGTTACACTGGCGATTCTTGAGGAAGAAGTATCTGCTTGTGCAAAATATCATACAAATAGGGGAGGAAGAAGCATTTTTATACAAGTGGGATTATTTGTTTGTTTTCTCCTCTGTCATAAATTACCCTACAATCAGCAGCCCTGAGCTTAAATCTCAACTTTCTGACTTCTATTCTCAATCGAAACTTACTTTTCATTCTGAAGGTCTTAACTTTCAGGAAGTAAACAGAGTGCGCCATGAACAGTCACCCTTTTAGTCCCAATATCGCGTCTCTTCCTCTGTAAGAGGTCTCGAGCGTAAGTATCTGCTAAATCGCTGGCAAAGACCAAATAATTAGTTTTTTGCAACATATTTTTATATTAATGAATCCGGAGATGGATACAACTGCCCGTACCTTTCAAACAAGAATATGAAACTTCGAAGTGGAAACATGGAATGGAATTAAAGAAAAATTGCTAGATCGTCAACACGCAACAGCCCATCATCATGACTATATATCGGCAAATGTCTATAAAAGTCAACTGAAACAACAAAAAAAACATTCATTCTCTACTAAAGGCTATATAACAGTTTCCATATCCAAAAAAAGCGTTCACTTACTCATTGACTCATGTCAAGTTGAGCAAGAAATTTTTCGGCAGGATGGAAAAGCCTACCACGCCAAGAAGGCAGATTAAAGCAATAATATCTGCTTTGCCGAATGAAGAGCTAGCAAACGTATAGATCTTGTGTGTGTTGCTATCACCTTGGAAGCCTCTAACAATCATGGCCTATGATAAAACAATTTTTTTCAACAAAAGCTATAATAATTATAGGCCATGTCATGATCCTTTAAAATTTTGAAAATTTGGATGCACCAACACATCTTTTGGTGACTAGAGTTAATTTAAATGAAAAAAACGCAGATAGGTATTATAAAATGGAATGGAATATGTTAGAATATAACAAACTAATATATTCTACCTCCTACACTAATATATTTAAATTTCCACCAGATTGGCAAGTTATTCTGCAATTGACTTATCATCCTTATAAGCTCTGAATATGACCTCTCCTCTTTAAAATTCCTCTGGTGCTAGTTGTTTATCTTTTTATCTGCCCTACTTCCATGTACATGTTCTGTAAGAGATTTCTCATCCTTACATAAATGGAAGGTAAGAGTGCTGACCCTTAATATGACCTCCCCTCTTTTAAATTCCTCTGGTTGTTTATCTATTGTATTTACCCTACTTCCATGTACATGTTCTGTAATAGATTTACCATCCTTACATAATGGAAGGTAAGACAGTGCCGACTCTGAATATGACCTCCCCTCTTAGAAATTCCTCCGGGGTTAGTTGTTTATCTTTTGTATCTGCCCCAGTTCCATGTACATGCTTGAGCTTGCTGCCCATGTTGGCAGGTTTAAATAAGTACCAGTCTTGGTTAAGTGCTCATCTAACCAGCATTCATGTTTTTGTTTATGAGTTGGGTTTTTGATGGAGGTGTCAAAGGAAAGTAAAACTAGCGCAGAAACTAAATAAAAACAGAAAACAAAGGCTCTCAGCCAAAAGTGTGTTTTATGTAAAACATTGTGGTTGACTCCCTGCAGGGGTTGGCCTTTTATAAAGTATTGTAATACAACATCCAATAATAAGCTACTTGAAATAGAAACCAAAATGCTTCTTGAAATATAACTAAAATACATGAAAATAAGAACTCAAATTGAAAAGGAAAATAAACAGAAGGTGACTAAAAAAGCATCAGTTCTCTTTTGTGCATATCTTTCTAGTATTTTTGCATGCCTGCTACTAGAGTTCCTTTTGCATAACCTAAATCTCATCTTGATTTAATGCCTTTACTAAATTGACCATAATGTCCTACAACAATGTAATTTTCATCTTTACTTACACAGCCTAGGAGTGAAAAAATCTCACTATAGATGATGATATAGACCAAGATATCATCCAGGGCATTGCCTCGCTTATAGGCTTTAACAGTTTTAAACCGAACTCAACAAAAATAACAAACAAGGTCATGCATTAAGTATAGGAAGATTCATTTTTTACAAGACTATTGAGAACGAATTCAGATAAAGCAAATAGTTGCAACAACTTTTGAATGTGGCCAGCTAGCTTAAATAACCAAAACCAAACAAATGAACTGGATTGTATGAATGATTTAAAAAACCTAACCTGAGAAATCTGATCCGCATGCTTGAATATATTTTTAAATATCCGCTGTATGAATAGACCAAAAACTGCGAAAGCATTATAGACACCATAAATGCCTCCAGTTATGAACTCAATTCGATTAAATAGTTCTATATTAGAGTAAAAATTCAATGCTTCCAAGATAATGACTAACAACTAAAATTTTAGGAACATCTTATTTACTTGATTTATTTTAAAATAAGGCAGTTCAACATTGATACATTTTAACAATCAATTAATTATAGCTAGCACGAAAAACTAATATACAAAAAAGATTGCTTACTATCAAGTGTGTCCATAAAAGTTAGCTGCCGCCAATTGATTCTACGGGAGACAATGGCCATTGCAGTATTACGAACCTGACGTTGTATATGTTATTACCTTCAAGCCATATCAATGATTTCAAAAACAATAGAAAAGATGGACTAACGCAAGTTACCTCATCAGAAACTAAACCAATAAATCGCAAGGAAAGGAGCAGCGTAAGTACTATTTCAGCAACTGAAACTTTTAAGACTTTTAAAGGGGCCATAAACCACTCAAATGCTAATGCAAGTTGTTCAGGAGTCGTTGTTGTCAAGCACAGCGTAGCACTTTGGAATATCTACAGAAAAAAGAAAGAAGAAGATCAAACTCTAAACAGGACTGAATTGAGAGATAAGTTATGAACAGAAAGTAAATGATGCAGAAACTGTAGTGAAATATTGGCGACGATAGTAAAAAAAAATGGCAAACGTCAATAAGAAACTACATTGCATGAGCAAAACTTCAACATACTGTGAAGACCAGAGAGGCTGATGTGCTAGCCACTGAAAACCCTTTTCTTGTAAGTTGAATTGGCCCTAACTTTATTATTGAATACGAGTACCCTCCAACTGGAATATTAGGTAATCCTTCCAGAGCAGGGGGTGGAGTTCTCAGCTGAGTGAGCGATGGAGCACCATCAGCCCCCAAACCTAACATAATGAATAATACTCCAGAAATTAAAGCTACTCTTCCCAATTGGTCCTGCAGGAAATAAAAAAGAGAGAGAAAATAATACACTTAAGAAGCGCCATAATGTAAAGAAATTATAATTTTCAGCAAGTCCTCAACAAGACAACCGAAAAGGAGATTGGCCAATTTCATTGTAGGTGTCCCAAATAAGTTCATTATCATCAACATCATTTTACATCTTATCTTGAGCTAATTTGCTTTCACATTAATATCAATGAGCAAAACCCATCATTGACAATTAAACAATATATGTTTTTCTAGCTGCTATTGCAATATCTTTCCAGAAGCAACTACCGAAAGAGGAAGTTCCATTTGAGTTCAATATCATAATCAATAAAATACGAGTACAAGCAAGGTAATACAGAACGTACCCTCCACACATGTTTTGGCAGAAAGCAAATGGACAGTAAAGCAAGGAACACAACCAATCCGAATCTCATCACAACATTGGACCTGGCCGGTAAGACGACAAGAGCCAAAAGCCATACCTGTGTAATCCATAAATAAAAATATGAACAATTACTCCGTTGCAATGTTAACAGTGCATGAATAATACACAGTATCCAAATTGAAAAAAAAGTTGTTTCACCATCAAGGTGAACAAACTGTACATACAAATTATATAATAACTATGCACATACCTAACTTCTGAATCAAAACATTCAAATATAGAATGTGATAATGGCAATGAGCAAAACAAACTTTAGGCACGAAATTCGCAAGTGATTGCAGAAGAGAAGATCATAAAGAAAGAAGCTTTACAGCATGAACGGTGCAAAATGAGTTACATACCAACTTGACTCTGGCGTCCACCGAGTGCAGGAACGTCGCCGGCGACGACACGAACTGGGCGACGGGGCTCACCGTCGTCCCGGCGATCGAGCGCAGAATCCGCTCAAGGACAGGATGGCCGGCGGCGAACGGCACCCATCGCCGCCCGGGGCGGCCATCCCCGCCGACGGTCTTGATCTCGGCGGTGATGCGCAGAGGCTTCGCCTTCGCCTGCGCCTTCACCTGCGCCTTCGCCTTCCTCGGAAGAAGAAGGGGGCGGCCGGGGAAAGAGGTGGGAAGGACGAAATGGCGGCGCTGGTGATGTTGGAGGGGAAGGGAGGAGGCGGAGGGAAGAGACGTCATGTGCGGCGAAGTGGGCGGTGGTCCAGGCGCCGCCGTCGTACGGTCGCCGGAGAAGGTAATTCGGACCCTGTTCAAAGCCAAATGTTTTAAGCGGGTGACATTTTATTATTATTAATATTAATATTAATTTAATTATACGTTCGAATCAATTATACGTTATTATTAATATTAATTTAATTCGACCTGTTCAAAGCCAAATTTAGACTATTTTACTATCAATTAGACGGTTATGATTAAATTTTCACCACTTTACACATCATATATTATGCCACTCTCAAAATATAAAATGCTTTGACCATCTAAATTACGGTGATTTAGTATTTGAACCACATTAAGGAGGCTAAAATCGGGAAATAATTATTTTAAGAAACTTAACAACACATCTCATATAATAACTAAATCTCAATCCCAACATAGAAATAAAATCGAGGACATCCCAAATCTACATCCAAATTATAGGCTAGGGCTTGTAACCATATCCCACAAATTATAATGCATGGTACGACCTCCATCAACTAGCAATTATACAGATAATAATCATGATAATAAAATTAATGGCCTCCGTAATGAAAATATCTTCTAAAAATGTCTATGTGCCTATGACATGATAAGACATGGGTAAAAGATCATCATTCACTCATAATAAGGTATTTGGTTGCATTTTTTTAACATTTTTTAATAAAAGGAAAATAAAAATAAGGTGGAACAATGGTGTTTGGTGGAGCATGTGTCAAATAAAAAAATGTGTGATTCTCTATAAAGAAAGTGTGAGAACAAAAAATAAGTGTCGGGCTTTTTTTATAAAAAAATGTTATCTCAACCCTTCCTTCACTCCTTCTCTTCTTCTCCCTTAGACTGTCTTATTTTTGTGGTCATGTCTCCATCTCTTTCATCTTATTTCTTTTCTTTCTTGTTTTTTTTCTCTTAACATGGTCAAGGCATGGGGAGATGGGGAGAAAGAGGGTGGCGGCTAAGCTAGGGTGGGGGTGGGGGATGGGGGGAGTGGACAGGAGAAGAGGAGGGGGGGTGATGGGAGGAAGCCGAAAGGAAAGGGGAGGGGGGAAGGGAAGGGAAGAAAGGGAAAAATATATAAAAAATAAAAATGTTTGATGCCAAATATAATTTTAACATGTATTATAGGTATAAAAAAACTTTTTGTTATCAAAATTTATTGAAAAATCAAAGAAAAAAATAAATGAACCAAAAGCAACACAAGCTTTGAAGGAGAAAAAAACCTACATTCCTAAAACCTCTCACAAAAGAAACATGAAATTAAGACTTAATCCACCCTAAACCTTATACAAATAGTTTTATCCTTTTCCACTTTTCTTAAAATACCCTCCAACTAATCCTAGCTAATCCTAGATGCATATTCAACTCCCAGACCTCCTACTCTGATCAATTGGGCTTTTTTGGCCCCTAAAAGAGACTTGAAATAAGTGTTACAAGTCTTTCTTAATAAAAAAATTAGCTTAGAGATTAAGATTTTTACATTAACTTATATATAAGTCATCAATCTCATCGACAACCGATGTGGAAAAAACCCAACAATCTCACTTTTACACATTGGGCAGTGGATAACATCTAAGACAATTTATTAGGTAGAACCCATGGAGGAGACATCTACAATCGGCGCAGGTAAATACTAAAACCCACTTGGCTCTAGCCACCAAAGCCCACTAGCTCAAATATCATTATTGGGTTCTTCAGGCTCCCAAAAAGGATTTTAAATAGGTGTCATGAGCCTCTTTTAATTCAAATGCTAGTTTATGAAATAATATTTTCTCATTAGGTTGTATACAAGTCACTAACCTCATCGACAACCGATGTGAGAGAAACCCAACAAGTTCCTAATTTAGTAGAGTTGGACAAAACAAGTTTATGACCATTGACTGGATTTGACTCATGCGTTCAAATAGGTCTTTGACTACCCAAACATCATTGACTTCACTTAACTTGTCCTAAAGGTACAAAATAAGTATTTCGTCTCTTGAAAAATTGATTTACACGTTGAGCATCTTGTAAATGATATAAACTTTGTTTACATGTGACCATGTATCACTTAAGTTTAAACCTTTGTCTGATTATCTATTCCGTAGAATATAACTTAATTGATTATCCCCTAACATAAAAGAGCATATTTTTACTTCAAATAAAATTATACTCTAAGTTTTTTCTTAATAAAAACATAATAAATAAGTAAATAACTAACTAAATAAATAAATAAAATCCGTAAAAATCTAAATTAAGAATGTATATTAAATAATAACTTTAATTTGAATTGTATAATTATTAAAATTTTTAATATTTTAATATTCCTAATTTACACAAAAATTATAAAATGATAATTGGCTATTGGGTGATGTGAGAGTTTTTATTTAACATGCATAAAATTTAAAACCTAGTGTTTCAGTTTTATCATATTTACTTAAAATATAATACATGGGCATACAAATATTATTATTTCAAATTACAATTCAATTAATCGTTTAAATATATGCACTTAAAAGATCATAAAATTTCTTAAATACAACCAAACAGATTTGGATTGTGACGAAGTCCGAAACTCCCAGTGGCTCAAGTTCTCACTTTTTGTCAAATAAAATAATATACGATTATATTTTTGTTAATAATCTTACTTCCATAATTAGTTTATTCAACCATGCCCATCTTATCAGCTTCCTCATAAGAAGTTAAACAGGCTTGTTGGTGGGGGGCTTGGGCAGAATACGTAGCCGATGGCAAGTGCTATACCAAGTAGCAGCTGTTGGACGTTGAGGCGATTCTAAAATTATAAATAAAATATTTGATTAAAAATTTAAAATAAATTTATCATCAATATCAATATTTTGTAAAATATCTAATTTTCAACAAAAATACTGGATTTTGTACAAAAAGAATTCATCTTAAAAATCAGGTATCAATTAAAATGGTTTGAAAATTTTTAAATCTTATTAGATTGAAAGGTGGTGGTACCTGGTATACCAAGTACAACCGGTGATATAATACCATATTTAAAACATGGGTTAGAGCGTACATCTTTATCTTATTTCTTGTTCTCATGCAATGTTCTTTGTCTTTTGACTGCCTATCTGACTTTAATTCATTGCAAAAGAACCTCTCACATTAGTCCGCAAAAATATTATATATTTGTAAGCATCTAAACCACGTAAATATTTTGGGCGTTTGGAATGTATTGTAAACTTGTGAGATCTTTATCATTGGATGTAGTAGATTTAGTGAGCATGTTTTGAATGTTGTTCAAAAGAAAAAAACTGATAAAAGAAAGAAGAATGTGAACAATAAGCATGTTTAAAGTGTTAAGATGACAAATAACACATTAGAAGAATCATTCAATAGTTGCGAAGGATGCATTTAATGAACCAAAACAATCAGCTTTCTTCTATACATGATTTTCCACAGTGACTTGATGATTCCTCAAAATGAGGAAGGTGAAAATTCAGGGCTCATAGTGAACTGTAAAACCCGTGACTCGAGTTAGAGTTTTATTATAGCGAACCAGTCGGTTCAACCATCGGTTCGAGTCGAGTCAGTTCATAGACCGCACGCTGAGTCGAGACCGGTGTGAGTTATGAGCGATGAGAGTCACGTATACCTAAATATATAAAGATAACGTTGAAAAGATGATGTGAGATGAGTTATCAGAATATATGAAAGTATGAAGTAATTTTTCATTTTATTGATTTGATCGTATTAATAGTTTTAGGCCGATTAACGCATTAAGACGCGTTATTGGGTAGTTAGGGTGGGTTATTAGTTATAGAGCATGCCATATTGATGTTATGTTGTTTGTTTTGTTTTACGGGATTTTTCCCAATTTTTATAGATTTTTTAAGGATTTATTACGAGCTAGTTATTATTTTGACTCGAGTAGGAATCGAGTCAATACTTATTTACGAAATTGCCACCCGTGTATTTCACTTCCCTCCCGATCCTTCTTCTCCAAACACTCATTGACGCTGCCCCGCCGC
>JAVDBV010048208.1:0-20993 GCA_032619315.1 Piper longum | reverse complement strand
AAAAGATGGAGCAAAGACTACTAAATGATAGTTGCACTCTAATCAAAGGTGAAATTAGATTAATTAGGTGAATAATTGATCTAATGTGGTGATTGTAAATGTTGATTGAATTATATATACACTTGTTTATATTGAATATTATGTATAGATGTTATAACACCCCGATTCGTCTCAATACACACAACATCCAAATGTCATGCTCTATAACTATCAACCCACCCAAACTACCCCATAACGCATCCTAACGCGGTAAACGACTTAAAACTATTTCTACGGTCACAAAATGAAGAAATCTAAAACCATCAACTGTATACTCTCATATATTCTGATAACTCATTCTCTGCTCATTCATGACGTTATCATCACGTACTCGGGTACACATAACCCTCACAGCTCATGCACGTGGCCGACATCGGCTTAATACACTTGTTCTAAAATATGCTCAACTCGAACCGACGGCTGAACCGATTGGCTAACGACTATAAAACAGTGATTCGAATCACGGATTTTACAGATGTACATAATGAAAATATGAATTTTTATGTTTTTATTACTCTTATTGATGTTTATTCAGTTTATCTATATTTTCTTATTGTTGGTTACTACGTATACAAGTAGATAACACAGTACTAGTTACCTAGTGCTGAGCGGACAACATTTACCTTTGTATGCAGGTTAGCAAGTGAAGATTTAGAAAGTGATAGGATAGATGTTCAGTATTAGAATTCTCTTTATTTCTATATTATTTGTTTTATGTTTCATGTAATAAGGACTACTAGATGTAAAGACTTCTATTAGGTTGTTGATTGGGTACATTGAAATTAGATATATTATTATATGGATATGGGTTTATATTAGTGTATCATATAGATATTGACAAGGTCCAGCTTTATTATATTCCATGTGCACTATTTATACTTATTTTATTCATTTAATCATTTATTGTTTTATTAAGTAATGGTGTGTCCTTTAAATCAATTATTTGTGAAAAGGGCAGGTTGTTACAGTATATATTTTAGCATGTATACGCCTTCATCAAGTATACCTGGACCATGCTATGTTGCAGCGATTGTCAACTTGGCCATATTATCTGCATTTTACTGTGCACTATTATTAGGTCCATATGCATTAGTTATCGGTGATTATGATTATGATTAGGCCTTATTAGCCACTTTCTTATGATTAGTATGTCATGGAAAAGTCGATGTATTATGTCAGTTCTTTGTGGATAACTATCTTATTCATTTATCACTATTGAGATTTTTTCCTATTAATTATTTGGGACTCAGTAACCCTCATTACTAATGTATTTCATTATATTATATAGGTTAGCAGGCTTAGTGTTGGTCGATGTAATTAGGCAAATCACGAGGACCTTAGTGGATGTTGGGCCAGCATTTAGTGTTGTGGGCTTTTGGTGTGTTGTGTTGTGTTCCTTAGGGACTTTAGTTATTTTTTATATATATGGCATGCTTATGATGATGTCTTGAGACAATGGATCATGTGATGGTATTATGGTCATGTAGCCTTGAGACATGTATTGTGGCCTGGGCCAGCTTGTACCTAATGATATGATACCATGACAATTTACTAATTTTTATTTATCTAACTGTATTTCCTATGTTTTGCAAACAGAATGCTTTGGGGTACACAAATCTAACTTATTTTGTGTAAGTTTCTCTAAACTCCGTAGTCCAAAGAACTAATGGTTAAATAATCTAAGTATGCAGAGCCATGATTCTTGTGCAGGTACACGAGCAAAGAAGGAACATTAGAAGAATTTTTGTGATTATTGTAATTTCAAGAGAAAAGCCCATATAAAGACTAGGCAACCTGATGAATGCGAAATTTATGACAAATATAATGTGAATGATTTAAAAATGTGGCATAATGCCTTGAAAATATTTTTGTAATAGTCAAATGATATCATGAAATGTCAAATGATATCATAAAGTGTTTTGAGTTATTTTACAAATAGATGATAATTATATAAGTTGTGTAATTTTTTCCATCATCTTCTTTATATGGAAGACTCTAATGAATTTTTGGACACGTATCTTACGTGCATTTTAGTGTTATCTGCACATTAGATTCCACAGGATTCCGTTTTTTGACATATTGTATAGTTAAGTCCTTTCATGTGTTAATTATTTATTTTAATTGGTTATAAATTAGTATCCTAAAATTTATCGGTTCAATTTAGTTTACTCTACGGGTTGAATCCTAGTGCTAGAGAGTGTGTGTGAGCGTCTTTGACTCGAAGAGGAAGTTGCTTGGATTGAAGACTTTGGGCAAGGTGTGAGCTTATAAAGGGAGGTATAGGTTCAAGTGGTGGCTACTCTAAGGGGGGTGCCAAAACAGCCAAATTAAAATTTTACTCCTTTAGACATATCTTTTTATGTATCCTGTACAAAAGCTCTAAGATAGATATAAATGGAGCAAGAAGTATGTTTGCCTCTTTAGCTACCTCTTTTTAATCAACATATAGAAGAGTCAAAGAAAATGATTTTAACTTCTCATTTGTGAAATCTCAAGTGTGAAATTGTTAGCATGTCAATAAATTTTACTTTAACACTTGACATTATCTATTTTGCAATTTTTTGGGTAAAAGAAATCATAAATCATGCGAGTTCAATAAGCAATATGTAGACATGCTGAAGGTGTTACAGGGGAAAGGTGAAATACGATTATTGTAGAAGGAATTGAATTTATATTTTCCTATCCTCTTTTGCCATCGAATATCATGGAGAAAATGTCAGCGCCAAGTTTGAAGGGAAGAAAAACTCAGTGTGATATTATAAACAGATAGATGTACTGCGTGTGCACTCCGTAAGGTTGGAACGCTGGTATTACTCACGGTGTGGCTTGGAAGAGACAATTGTCAATAATTTTACATTTTATTTTATTTTTCATACCATCATTTAATTTAGACAGAGCCCACCCATGAGCGCCGGAGGAAAGCCTACTCTTGTGCCCAGAAATGCATATTATTTTTATTAATCAATAATCTTGACAGATGATGTTTTTTTGCTTTATATATTGTTAGTATTAATAAGTGATCTCAGCTGGGGGAGGCCTCCATTACAGATGAACAGTTGGCAACGGACGGAATTGGCATGGCTTCGTTCCACCCATTGCTTCAAGGGATGAAAATTGACAACTCTGACATTGAACAAGAGTTCTAAATAATATTTGGCCAACCTTGTCCGCCTCCCCCACTAGTCACCAGCGTCGCTCTCACATTTTCCATTCTTTTGTTTATTTCCACTTGTCTTGTCTCAACATCCCGTTTGGCATTTTTTATGCTTTTCCGAGATGACAATTTTAAGTTTTCTTCTTATTTTTCAGATATAGGATGCTAGAAGGCATACAACACACACATTTCTGCCATAGTTCAGACTTCAGAGGATCAGGTGTTTTATAGTTAGGATTGTCATCAATTGTTGCTGGTCAGAAGTGCTTGTTTGATATAGTTGTGTCTGTTGTAGAGGTTAGAATTGGAGTAGATTTTGCTATCTACAAAGCTTTTCTTTTCTGTTTGGAGAATTTACAGACCTGCCTGCTAAGCTTGAGTTGGTAGCTCGCTTAATTGATCTGGGTATCCTTTAAATATCAATTTTGGCAGCTCAAGGAAGCCTAGTCCGCCATGGAAGGTCTTCGTTAATGAATAATCGTCAAATATTTCTCGGTAGTTTTTAGGCTCTTTGATCAGTCACCGAAGATTAGATCGTTGATGGTTAGAAAGTTAGCTCTAATTTCTGGTTATGTCAAGTTCACCTTCTCCGTCTTCTTCCCCTCCACTGGTGCCGGTGACTCAGCCCAACTCCACTTCAAATCTTCCTCCTCCAATGGTGCCACCGCCGGCGACGCAGCCCAACTCCACTTCAACTCCTCCTCCACCAACGGTGCCACCGCCGGCGACGTTGCCGAACTCCACTTCAACCCCTGCTCCACCACCTTCTACCACCACCACCAGTACTCCTCCTCCCTCTGCTACACCGCCGTCGCCGCCGACCCTTGCCTCGCCGCCGCCGCCCTCTACTCCGGTCGTCCCACCCCCGGCTGCTTCTTCTTCCCCGACGGTCCCGGCTTCGCCGCCTTTGCCCCCTCCTCCTCTATTAGCAAGGCCTCCATCTCGCTCCCCTCCATCTCAACCCCGAACACTTACCCCATCACTACCACCGACCATCCAACCGGTAGCTCCACCACCGCCTCCTCCTACACGCAACTCCTCTGTTCCTACTCCGCCCACGCTGCCCCTGCCTGCTCCCTCACGGCCTTCGTCCAATCCTTCCCCAAGTAATCCATCCGATTCCCCAGGTACAGCTGCCAGTGATATTGCATCCGGCGGTGGCAGCGGGATTGGATCTGGTGGGTTAGTCAGCATTGGCGTGGTAGCAGTAGGTGCACTTCTCCTTCTCATTGTAGGCATAATCTGGGTTTTGAGGAGGAGAAAGAAAAGCGAAGCATGGGGTGGACATGGCTATGTTATCCCCTCTCCTCATGGCTCATCCAATATGTCAGGTATAATGTTACAAGATAATACAATCATAGCTATGTGAGTTCTTTTTTTTTTTTTTTGGTACTATATTTGGATCGAAAATAATTTAGCAGTGTTTAGATCACATCAAAATGTTATGCAATAAGATTATTAATGATCAAATTATGATACTTGGTCATCTGTCTTGGTGATTTGTGATTGTTTGATTTGATGCTTTTCTTAATTGATTGATATAATTTGGGGTATATATACCCAAACTGTTGTCTTTCTTTCTTGTTGGAATAAAAACGGCTTACCTCAAAGAAAAATGGTTTTTTTGACACTTCATGTAATTGCTCAAACTAGTGATTTGATTTGTCAGATTCTTCTTTGATGAAGTCAGCAGCCTCTGGAGCTGCTCTTGTAGGGAAAAGTTTTAGTAGGACTGGGCACCCATATTCACCATCTGAACAAGGGGGATTAGGCAATTCAAGGTCATGGTTCACTTATGAAGAATTGTTGCAGGTCACCAGTGGATTCTCAGAGTATAATCTATTGGGGCAAGGTGGTTTTGGTCCCGTGTACAAGGGACAGCTGCCCGACGGTAGAGAAGTAGCGGTGAAACAGCTCAAGGATGGTGGAAATCAGGGAGAGCGAGAGTTTAAAGCAGAAGTTGAAATTATTAGTCGCATACACCATCGGCATTTGGTGTCTCTGGTTGGCTACTGCATACATGAAAACCAAAGGTTGCTTGTCTACGATTATGTGCCCAACGACACTCTTCACTATCACCTGCATGGTGAGCACCTCTAAATTCAAGGTTTCTAATTGCTAATTTGCTTATGTTCTAGGTAGTCTATACATTTCATAAATTTAAGGTTTACTTTTGTTCTGATATTATTTATTATGCAATATAACAATTGGACTTTCTACAAATCTGAGTTGTGAATTTGCAGGGAGAAAACAATCTGTCATGGATTGGGCAACTCGGATGAAGATTGCTGCTGGCGCTGCAAAAGGGATAGCTTACCTTCATGAAGACTGTGAGTAGCCTCACCAATATATTTTTGGACATGTTACATCGCATCCGTAATTTGATTGTAAATTTGAAGCAGAGTTTGGAGTGCGGAAAATCATTTTTCTGATTTTCTAGTGCAGCTCTGATCCTTAAATATTTACAGGTCATCCACGGATAATTCATAGAGATATTAAGTCATCAAACATTCTTTTGGATAAAAATTTTGAAGCCCAGGTACTGCACTTGTGCTGGTTGCATTAGATTTTCAATCTTTTTTTATGAATATTTTTGCCGATTACTTGCTTTCCTTGTAACAGGTATCAGATTTTGGACTTGCAAAATTGGCTTTAGATACTTTCACACATGTTTCAACTCGTGTGATGGGAACTTTTGGGTAAGTGATCCATGTCTTGTATTATAATTTTGTATGTTATGAATTCTCCTCGGCTGCAATCTGATTTAGAACAATTAGTCTTGGACTATCTCTGTAATCTGATGATGTTATTTGGTTTTGCAGATATTTGGCTCCGGAGTATGCTTCAAGTGGTAAGCTGACAGAAAAGTCAGATGTGTATTCATTTGGAGTTGTGCTCCTGGAACTTATAACTGGGCGCAAACCTGTGGACACAGCTCAGCCACAGGGTGATGAAAGCCTTGTTGAATGGGTAAACCTTTGTTAAGAAATTAACGTAGCTAATAGAATCATACTGAAAGCCATTACTAATCTTTTATCAGTGAGCTCATTGTTTTTATAGAGAAGAAATTGTATCCAAGATCTTTGAAAAATCATTAAGATCTCACTTTTACTGTGAAATCTATGGCTGTTCATTAAAGTATCTCGGCCGTTTTTAACTGACCACCTAGTACATATATAGTCATGGCTGAGTGGCTGTGCAGAAACCAAAAGAGTATTGTCACCTTGTGAATAAGTTCAATTTGTCATTTTAATTTTTAATTATGTGGCAACCCTTTGGGAATTCGGTGGAAGAAGCCGACAACTTTTAATTATATAGCACAATTCAAGTCATAGTCCTAGCAAGTAGAAGTATAATGATTGTAGAAACATTTTCTTTGTGGCCATATCTACCTAATGCTTGCACCTAAGAGTGGCTCTGGGAAACAATGGTATGACCGTATGATGCATTCAGAGGAAAGCCTTCAAATGAGAAGACTGTTTAATATGTAGCACATATATCAATTCATATCCTACCAAATATAATTACGTGGATCGTAGAAACATTTTCTTTGTGGACATATATACCTAGTGCTTGCACCTACTATGATGCTGGCAAACAATGGTATGATGCATTCAGAGGAAAGCCTTCATTTTAAACTTACTTCGTAATGCATTGATTCTTAATAAGACAAACTAGAAACATGAAGTTCTTGCTTTGTATTTTTGTTCTTGGTGAACTTCCCTTACCACCTCTTGTAGCTTCCCAGAGCTTAATATTAACTTTTTCTTAACCAATATTATTCGTTAGTATAATCCATCTTTGCATGTAAAAAGTTGTGAGCTCCATTTGTCACACTTTAGAATACAAGAGTCAACATTGGGCTATTCTTTTAGGTTCGTCCGCTACTGTCTCAAGCTCTTGAGAGTAGAAATGTCGAATCTTTAGTTGACCCAAAGCTTGGAAGAAACTATGTGGAGCCGGAGATGTTAAGGATGATTGAGGCGGCTGCAGCTTGTGTGCGACATTCTGCTGCAAAGAGGCCTCGCATGGGACAGGTTTGTAATCTTAAATTTTCAGGTTTGTAATCTTTAAATTTTCTGTAAGGATGTCATCTACATAACTAGTGTTCAAAATATATTAATATCCTCATCATCTACACCTTGTTCCAGTTAGACCAAGGTAACCATTGTCGTTTTTATATCTTTTTTTGTTTGCATTAATCAATAACAAAACACCCATGAAGAAGCAAATTGAAGTGACAAGCCCCTTACCCTATTGTTGGAAGAAAAGAACAAAATTAAATCAAGTTTTGTACAGAGGATGTCCTTCCAAAATATTTATTTGTTCATCACATTTGCAGGTGATGAGAGCTTTGGATAGTATAACAGACTTGCTTGATTTAAACAATGGAATAAGACCAGGCGAAAGTGAATTCTTTGATTCTGCTCAGCAATCTGATATGAGATTTTTTCAAAGAATGGCATTTGGTAGTCACGAATTTGACTCTGATTTCAGTCAAGCTAGTTGGAGAACAAACAGTAGAGAGGTGTAAAAATCTGCTTCTTGCCTTCTTTGTGTAAATTTTCATTGTGTCAACTGATGTTATGCAATTCTTTCATAGCTTAAAATTAATCTATTGTTCTTGTCAAGACGGATTCGCAGGACGCAGTGGGATTTTTCCATCCAAATTTTCTTACCTGTCTAGATTATTCTTACCTGTAAAAATGTAATAGTAAATACATGCTTAGATTTTATGATTATCTATTCTTCTATAGCTATTGATTCAGTCACCTTAAGATTTGTATTTTGAAATTATTGTAAGGTGGTTTTTCAGCGTTTGATGCCACTGCCTGTGTTTGTGTGAATGCTAAGTGTAACTTATTCCTAAACAAATAAGCAAGAGCAAGTAGCACCACCAACCGAGTCCACTAATTTGTGCTAGGCCATCCACAAACGCCTCTAGCTTGGCCTAAAATGCACAGCATCGATGATTTTTTCGAGCTTCTCAAGTTTCTACTAACCAAATATAAAACTTTCTCCACGCCGGCCGCCGGATCTTGCTGCATTCTTCAACTCCCTCGACCTCGAGCCCACCCGCCAACCATGACAAGGAGAGCCTCATCACCTTCTCCGAGTTCTCTTCGTCATCCTCATTTCCAGGTCTTACAGACTGCCGGAACACCATGCAGGTGCAACTTTTCTATTGCCAACATCCATCTCAGTGTCTTCATTGATGACAGTTCTGGCACATGATTATACCATTTTAGTACCAGTTACTTTGCTGCATTGTCTAATAGGAAAGCAGCGAACTTGTTGTATTGCATGGTCGACAGTACTGAAGTTAGAGATTCACGGCTTTGAAGTCTGAACTTTGATCTAAAATATAATTGATTATATAAGAAACCAATCTTGCATATGCACTCTTCACATTTTGATTCCCCGGGCAGCTACCAAACATATCATCCCTCATCTACGAGTACATAATGTTTCTCTACAAAATACAATATATAATACAAGTCATACGGTTACTCACCCTGCTGCTCCTACCCAAGCTGAGAAGCCAACATTGGTTGGAAGAAGATAAGGCACTGTCTCATCCCAGGATTCAAAATCATCCACTTCACAATAAAAAAAGAAAGTAGGAGTTCAAAGTTAAGATTGTTAAACTAGCCTGGCGTTCACAAAACCTAGTAATTATTACAAATCACAAGACAAATGCGTTCAATACCATCTATTTCAAAACATAGCACGTTAAATTAACTATAAAATAAAAATATCAATTGATAATAGGTGCCTTTGGCAAAAAGTTGAGTAGGATAATTCATTTTTACAATCAGGGCCATAAATACAACACAAAATAACGAGTCAGAACAGCTTGTTAGGCAGATCCACATCAGTCCTCGATTGAGATGGTGCCTTTCTTGATAACCTGTATCAAAAAAGGTATGCCTGATTACAGTGTAAATATAAGTCCACAAGTCAACTAATGCTATTCATGATACATAAAGTTTAAAGAAAACATTTTTCATAGAAAGGATATAATCGTAACATGGCTAATTATTTCCCCCAACTTCATCTGCCTGTCCACTCACCAAACTTCCCATAAATCAAGGTGCATTATTCTCCTCTCAGTCTTCCTATTTCATCTCTATCTCTCAATTTTTCACTGTTTGTTTGGCACTCCAACTGAACCTGCTCATCACATTAAATAATGCAAAGCATTTGTTGACAACGGAAAGGGCTGTTACTGGTCAGGAATACTTAAAAAAATTACAATGTAAACACCAACAACATTATACTTGAACGTTGAAACAGGATGCAGCATATTGCTAGCCTGTACGTTCAGTGTCACTTAAAAAAAAAAAGTAAGACCTAATATCTAAACTTCACACACTTAACTCTGTTTGGTAAATTATGCCAACCCCACAAGGGTATAACTGATGCTGCCTACCGTTAATACACACAGGATTTGGCTTCTAAAGTTATTTGCCGTCATCCCCATTCAGATTCACCATGAAACTGCTAAACAAGGAAATTTGTAGACAGAAACGCCACCAAGCAAAAGATAAAATTCCTCAAACAATGCATAGATTTTTAAAGTCTGATGGTTGACATACCCGCTCAATATATTCTTTCATTTTAAGGGAAACAACTTCATCAGCTGCTCTTTCGGCAAGTTTATACATCCAAATGTTTCCTTCAGGACCATTTACTTTGGCTTTTAGCAGGTACCTGAGCAGAGGCAAGAAAGATTCAGGAATAGTTAAGGGCACAATTAAAATAAAAGATTGTCAGAAATTAGTAAAATTTATTGTCCTTTAGACCATTACCTTTGCTGAACAAGTGCTTCAACTGCCTGTTTAATGTTCCCAAAAGAAGAATGATTTACATCATTTTCATTCAGGCCAACACGCCTTAAGTGATCCGACAAGATTTCTGCATGTTTTACGAGTAATAAACTATATCATCAGCCAGTGCTTCCAACAACAAAAATTGTGACATATGGTGATGAATCAGTCATTGCAAGGTAAAAATACCTTCTGACATTTTACCACCAGCAAGTTGCAGAACACCGATTGCAACAAAGGCAAGGCCTGTCACATGTGACTCCAGTTTATTCACAAGAAGTGTCCGATACACTTTATCTGGTAATTGACTAGCAATCACATATGATTTTTCCATACAACCTATAACAGTTATGAACCATTAGATATTTTTTGCTATTAAGAAGGTTGCACACAAAAAAGGATAAAAACCAAAAAAAAAAAAATCAATGATTGCTTTGTTGAGAAGAGAGACCCTAACTTGCTGATGATGGGCGATATTTTTGAAGTTCTTTCATTTCATATCCAAAAATAGAGGACATCTTTTTCTGTGCTTCATTTATGATAAAGGAAGGCAGAGCCCTCTGACCATAATTCTTGGTGATCAAGTGAACTAGATCTTCTCTTTTAATGTGGCATCCAGTTTGTTGGTTCTTAAAAAGTACATAGCGAATCACCTCTGCTTCTCCTATAACAGCACATTGGGACAAAGCCATAAGCTTAGCACACATTTATAAACAAGGGAGGCATTAACCCAAAAATTCCCACCTCTTGAGACACATCAATCTGATCATAGTCCATCCTGCAGAAATTTATAATATTTGAAGCAAGAAGCCAACAGTAGAAAACCTTCATCTCTGAATTTAAAACAACACAAATAACAAATCATTTTGCAAACACCGATGAAGAAACAATCACATAATAGAAGCGAGAAACCGCAACAATGGAAGAGAGGAAACCTCAAAAGCGGCACCAGGATGCAACGAGGAATCAGAAACTCACCTCTTCCCATATTCCTGGCCAGAGACTGATGGGGAGGGACGGGCTTTTTAGGGTTCATGGAGAGAGGCACCCATGCCCACATAGGGATTGGTCACGGTATGTGCTACTTAAAAGGTTAATATCAGGGGGGATCACTTGGCGCTCATCATATCAGCAGCAAAACACACTTGACCAAAATTACTGGTAGGAAGTTGGCTAATGTTCTACAGTCTCCAATTTTGTTCGCTGTCGGAGCATGTTCAGTGGCCAGTTAGTAAACATTGCTTCCCCACTTCTTTCGGTGTTGTTATAGACCACGCTTTCTATCTGGCCCACAGCAAGCTATGCTGTCACAATAAACTAGAAATCTGTTGATATTTTCTTAAATTTTTTTATAGTTTATTTTCTTTATTAAACCCAAAAGGACTACCTCATTAGGTATCCTGCTAGTGGAATATACCACCGGGAGAATTGTTGGTGGAAAACATCAAAGCCACTGCAATTAAAGAACAAAAATATGTTCCACCTATGACTAGGGGTATAAATGAGCCAAAGGCTCGACTCGTATTCGTTAATTTTGTAATTTAAAAAATACTCGAATCAAAATATATAAGCTCGTTGAACAACGAATAGAGTTTGAGTAAATGAGTGTTCAGCTCAGCTCGGCTTGAAACTCGAACTCGATGTATTCAAACTTGAAAAAATATTCAGCTCGACTCGTAAATATTATTGAGGTCATATTGAACTTATTGAGTGTTCAAAAAAAAAAAAATAATTTTATATAAGTCAAACACATAAACATTTGTTAGGCTCAATCTCGGCTCGAACTAAGCCCAAACACCATAAATTTTGGATAAGTTGTGCTCAGTTCGTTTTATATCAAGCTAAACTCAAGCACGCCCCTACTCAGTTCGGCTCGGCTCGTTTATACCCCTACCTATGACTAAAAAAAAAAAGATAGACGAAAAATAAAAACCTTCCTAGAGGAAGTGTCGACGGAGGAAGAAGGCTACCGGTGCCATCGGAGGAGGCGCCTGGGCGGCCCGGCAAGGGCTCCGTGTTCCCAATTGGAGGGAAAGGGGTGTTAAGGGGGATTATTTATTTTGGTCTGACATGGCACTTTTGGACCCACATCGGTATCATTAAATTAGCCTGAAAAAACATTATTAAATAAAAATCATCCTATCCACCTCACCAATTTTTTTTAAGAGAGTTAGATTTTTTTTAATGGATAACAAAGATAGATTTGATTTAGGATGCTAAATGAGTTAGAGTTCAATTTAAAAAACTCAAACCAAAAAATTATTGACAATATCAAAGTATATTGTCTCCTTCTTAGATTAAAAAATTCAAGATAAATTGTTGTAGGATGATCGCTCAAACTTGAGTCAAGATTAAACTAGTTTTGAATACACATAGTCGTGATCAAGCAAGTTCTTAGATGTTTGAAATTGACTTGAATAATATTGTTCGAGCTTGATTTGAGCTTAAATATACTTTAAACTATCAATTTTAAAAAACTTGAAATTAATTCAACTTGAACTCGAAACCAATTCTTAAATTGGACTTAAAATCAGCTTAAGTTGAGTTTGATGCTAACTCAATTTAAGTGGAGTAGAATCATTTATAGAAAGTAAGAAAAAGTGGAGTGTCATGAACTAGCTCAACTTGAACTTGAAGCGAATTTTTAAATTAGCTTGAAACATCAACCAAAAAGTGTGAGATTATCTATAGCGAGATAAAGAAAAAGAAAATATCATCTAGATAAGGAAGATTCAAACTCATAACCTCTTTATGATATATACCACAACTTTCCAACTATTAAGTTTTTTGTGTTATAGTTAAAGTAATCTTTGTCATGATCATTCAAATAAAATTTTTTATAATTAATACAAAATTAACATATAACATTTAATATTATATATTAATGTGTTATATCTCTTATTATATATTACTATACCTTTAAGTTGAGTTCAAACCGAGTCACGAGTTATAATTGAGTTGAGCCGGACACTTCATATCTCAAACTCTACTAATGGAATTCAAATACGAGTCAAACTTGAATTTAAGTATTTAAATATTGAGTTTTGATTCGAGTTAAACAACATATGCTCATGAGCTTGCTTGCTTAATTAGTTGCCCTAGATTTGATGATATATTTGAAGGGGCAAAATGATAATTTGACTAGATTAAAGGGTTAAGTAATTTTTTTTCTAAATTTAAAATAAATAAAACAAATAATTATTATTTATTAAAATAATTATTTTGCATAAAAAATAATTGAATTAATTTAGGCACGAATAGACATATTATATTTAAATTGATTGTAATTCATGCCTGTTCTCTTTAAGTTAAAGAAATGGTTTATAAAATTAATAATTTGATAAACTACTAATATAGTTTGTAAAATAAAAGCCCAACCGAACTCAACAAAAAAATTGAATTTTATGCATTTAAACTTGGCAAATACAAAATTAATATAAATATGTAAAAAAATAATTTAATCAGCTATATTTTCATTTAAAATTATTTTATGACCATGTTAATTTATGTTATAATTAAAATTTTAAAAATGAATAAAAAATACATATAATCAAAATGAATTTTTCAATGTAAAATAATTTTAGGTCTAGCTTATTTAAGATAGAGTCCAGAGTAAATCTTTATAGTTTCAGCTTCAATCGAATAAAGCTTATTTTTTATAAAAAAAAGGTTAAATCGAACAAGAAACAAGCGGGGCATGGCTCTTAATCAAGTTTTAGAAATTTTATTTTAAAAAATGCTTTCTTTGTTATATATACTAGCAAAAGGGACCTGTGAAATGTAGGATATATTTAAAAGTAATTAATAATATATATAATTAATTTTAAAATTATTATGATATTATTTTTATATAAAAATGTATATTTATTTATGTTTAACCAAAAATATAATTGTGCATAAATATCAAAAAAAAATAATTTTAATAAGTAAAAAATTTCAATAACCAAATACAAATTTATTTTTAAAATTTTAATTAGAATTACACTCTATTCATAAATCCCAAATTAAACAAAATTAGAGTCTAATATTTTCGTAATAATAAATGATAATAATTATTATAATTTAAAATTAAATAAGTACCAAAGAACCAGTGAAATTATCAGGGGTTCAGATTCAGGAATGAAAGGTCGAAACGAGACTGTGTAGATATAAAAAATAAAATAAAAGCCTGGTTTGTGGCCGTATATGCTCGAAAACGGTAAACGATATACAGTCATCCCTGTATCCTATCCTCCATAGCCGCCGGTTCGGTCGTCTCTCACTTCGCCTGCGCCTTGCCGTTTCTCCGTCGTCCTCCCTCTCGATCGCCGGCAGCGGCCTTCCCTCTTCGCCCCATCGCCGTTCCCATCGGTTGAAATAGGAAAGATCGAGCCTTTCTTTTCTTTCTTTTTGTGCGTCGGGGTGTCCTCTGTTGGGTATTTACATATTCGGTGCTGAATTGGTAGAATGGATATTGTTGCGAAGTCTAAAGAAGATGTTTCTCTTCCCAGATGTGAGTTTTTTTTTTTTCATCATTTCTTGTGTTATACTGTTGGCTCTCTAGTAAAGAAGATGTTTTCCTTCCTAGATTGGGCAGCAATTGGGTATGATTTGCGCGTAGTGAGACTCTACATGTTTTCACTTTTTGGTTGGTGGTAATATGTTCAGAATTATCTGTCTGCAATGGAGGAAAGATGTTGGCTTTCCCAGATTTTGTTCTGTCTACCATATACGGTATACTTAACATGAATGGATGTGTATCCATTTGATGGTCCTATACATGCCACTGCCATTAAACATTGATATCTGATCTGCCATTTTGATTAAAATGGCTTGATGACGGGAAGCGAGAGCTGTTCTTCTTCTGGTCTGGTCTGAGCCTAGGACTGTATCGACAAGTTTCTGCTTTTAGTGTACAGGCATCGACTTCAAGACAGTTCTATTTTTGTACTACATAGTTAGCAAAAAAAAAAATGCTTCTAAGCTGATATATTTGTTCGTAATCATAACTGAGGGAACAATACAATTTGATTTTCCTAGTTTTGGATTAAATTGCTAGTCTCTGTTTGCATGTGTCTCACTTCCACGTTTTCTTTTCTACGTTGCATGGTTCATATGTGCCATTAAGATATGTATTATTTATCATGTTTATGCTTTCACGTTTTGTTTCACGCAGCATTTTTTTTTGGGAACCTACGAGTAACTTTTTTATATATTCAGCTACAATGTTCAAGATCATAAAAGAGATGCTACCTCCAGATGTTCGTGTTGCTAGGGATGCCCAAGATCTGGTGGTTGAGTGTTGTGTTGGTGAGTATTGTTGCACTATGGACCTTGTGTTATATTACTCTTTCGATTGTATGCTTTTTACTCGGTATTTAAAAACTAATGCAGATATGGGATTTAGTCCTATGACTGCTAATTTGTATCTCATTTTGTCTTCTAGAAAATGAATGCACCTGTTTGCAGCCCTGAATAATTATAGTTAAACATATTATTATTGCAATTTTTTTTGTTCATCTGCTGCAGAGTTTATCAACCTGGTTTCTTCAGAATCTAATGAAGTTTGTGGCCGAGAAGAAAGACGGACAATTGCACCTGAACATGTTCTCAAAGCACTAGAAGTATGTATAATATCTTTGTTCTTACTAACTTTTGCATTTTGAGCTCATATATGTTTAGGATGTCAATGGATCACTTCTTAATGTCATGCCCTATTTGTTTGATTACTAAAACTGCATTAGAGTATTATCATTTTATGTGAACCAAAAATAGAACTATAAAACTGCCAGTTCTTTAGACAAGAGGACGTGGTTAAGTATATTTATCACATGAAGAAAATGGTTGTCTTCCTGATATGATGGCTATTTACGAGATTATTTGTATTGTTCATTGATTTTCAAGGTCCTTTTTTAGTCTAATTGGGGTCATGTTTGCTGTCAATACATCGTGTAAACACCGGGAGATAGTGGCAAGGTTTAGGCAAATGATGCCTCTAAATTTATCATAGCAAAAAATGGTTATGCCTTCCTATATGATGGCTTGTTCCATGCTTATGAGATTGGTTGTATTGTTTATTGATTCTAAATGTCCTTTTTTACTCTAATTGGGGTTACCTTTGCTGTCAATACATCGTGTGCCTCCAATGTTTAAAATGGGAGATACATGGCAAATGATGGCAAATTTTAGGTGGGAGGGAACTTGATTCCCATGTTTAGATATTGCATGTAAATGCGTACAGAAATTTCTTAATTATGTCGATCATTTACTTTAAAATTAGGGTGTTAGATTTTACCAGCAATTGGGAGGGGAATGATGTTTTAATCAACCCTAAAAAGCTTTTTGTGTTCCTATAGCATGCATAACTCTTGTAACTACATTCGAATGTGAATTTGCAAAATTTGTTATATCTTTGTTGTGGCATGTTCTGTATTTCACAATTTTAACTTATTATTACACTTGGAGTATGTTGTATTAGGTTCTTGGGTTTGGGGAATACATTGAGGAAGTTTATGCTGCATACGAACAACATAGGCTTGAAACATTGGTATGCCATATAACAGGTCCCGTCGTTCTTTTTTCTATCTGGGGCATGTGAAGTATGCTAATAATTGGTACTTCATCACTTTCAGGATTGCCCCAGGGGTAGCAAATTGGTATCAGGGGCAGAGATGACGGAAGAAGAAGCAGCTGCGGAGCAGCAAAGAATGTTTGCAGAGGCCCGGGCTAGAATGAATAATGGCTCAATACCTAAACCATTGGTACCAGATCAAAATGTGAAGAGTTGATGTAGACCGTTGGTCACTAAACCATTGAAGCCTAGTGTGGCCTCCTCTCCAGCTAATTAATTTTACTAGTCTAGGAATGCATCTAAATGTGATCAGTGTGTTCATGCTTCCTCTTATATTTATGTAAATGCAACCTTTTTTTATAGCAAACTAGGCCGCCTTACAGTTAGCATGCATAAGCCCAATATTTGTCATTGTATTATAGCTTGATAATGTGTTCTGAAGCAATTAAGTTGAACCATGGTGTGATTAGATGTTTGAGGGCAGCTTAGATATAATCATCAACTGCTGCTAAATCGACGTTGAACTTGTGTTTTAGAAAAATCGATGTTGAACCGCAAAGTGCTTGGGAGTTGGTCCAAGCTACAATGTGCTTGCTTCAATGGTAAGTCATGATTCTCCTTTCCATCAAGCTCACCTATTTTTGTGGGAAATAGGCTGACGTACCAACATTGCTATTAACATTGGTGAATCATTTTTACAGATGCCCAAATAGAGACGCCACTGCACACGCTCCTTACAAATAACGAATGAGATGGATTTTTTCACCCTATAAACGCCCTTTAAGTACTAACGCCTCGGCTTTTCTTAACGCACCGACCTTCCCTTTCCCTCTTCCTCTTTCTTTGTGCATTTACCAACCTTGACTGCTACTGCTAGACCACCTCCTTGAAAGTTTTTTTATTGTTTTGTGCATGTTGATAGGGTTGATCATGAGTCGAGTCATTTAGAGCTTGACTCGGATAGATGAGGAGTCAAGTTTTGCGCTGTACATAACAAGACGAGTTGGAATAGTTCAAATTATGAATCGAATTTATTTGAATTCGAGTCGAGCCTTAGTGAACTTGACATGAGGGGACCGAATCGAGCCTATCCACAAAACATATCCAACTTCCATCTCCCCCATTCTCAAACCCTATCAACAAGACCCTTGGCAACGGTGATGCCAATCCGGGAGATCCGGTTGGGATGAGCGGCTTGGGCTCCAGTTTAGTTGGGGAAGGTTGCGGGAGGGTAGGCGATGTCGAGGCGACGATTGGATGGCGGTGGTGATGGTCACTGGTGTTGGGATCAGCAATAGATGCGCAGCGCTAGGGCGCTGCTCCCTCGCGTCATGGAGGTCGGGTGACGGGGGCGCTCAAGCCGGCATGACAACAGCACAACGGGGCTCAGCGGTTTCCATTTGTGGCGGGGTGGCTGCCGGAGGTGGTGTCAACAATAGGTAAAGGGGCGGTGTGGAGGGTTCGAGGGGAGAAGAGAAATGTTGGGAGGGAAATGGGTCAGTGGCAATATCCTAAATAAAACTTGACCCGAATCAAACTTGAGTTAAAAATAATAATTAATTCGTAATAAATTCTAAAAAAATTTAAAAATAGGAAAAAATCTCATAAAATATAATACACACCATAATACCACAATGACATGTTTTATAAATAGTAACCCATCCAAACTACCATATAGCACGTCCTAATGTGTTAATCGCCCTAAAAATAATTCTACAATCAAATACATAAAAAAATATACTCCATACTTTCATATACTTTGATAACTCATTTCTTACCATTTTTCGATGTTGTCATCAGTTACTCAGGTACACTTGACTATCATCGCTCGTAACTCACGGCTGGCCTTGACTCTGCATGCGGTTTATAAAACTAATTCGACTCTAACCGACAGTTGAACCGAATGGTTCACAAATGTAAAACTTTAACTCGAATCACAGATTTTACACACGACACTGTAGTTGGATGTGGTGGCCACCCCTCCTTGTATAAATGGAGCTCAACATAGACTCATAGTCACTAAATGATTTGATTAATGATGTTGTGGAATATATTGACTTGTTTCATATAATTATATGGCTTAGTATTTTTATCATTAACACGAAATTGCCTTCACATGTGTGAGTATAGCTGTAAGAGTTAGAGTCGGGATGGCTGGAGGATTTTGCTACTATTGATTTTTTTTACTTTAACTGTTATTATATTTCTGGTCAGTTTACATGGCAATGAGATTTCATTTCGTTTCATGGGTCTTAGTTGATTCTGAGCATTGTTTATCTTATATTTTTTTATATAGCATGACTTAGAATTAAAATTTAACCAAAATTTTATGTTATGAATTTATTTATGATGTTGATAAATTAATAAAAAAAATTAATTTACAAGGTATTTATTTTTATATTCTAACACTTGACCGGTGACTTGAAATAAGCGAGTCGTTACAATTAGTCTTCTTATTCTTCAATGTCTTGAGTTGAGTCTCCTAAATTGTATAAAGTTAGCAACCAATCTTGTCCACATATAAGTGTCTCAACTGTTTCCAATCTGAGGCTATTTCTATGGTCACTAATTAGCCTTTCACCTATGTACATGCATATAAATAAGCTACTGAAGACATTGATCTAGAGAAGATATCCTTTGCAGTAGAACTATATTTTGATGATTATCATCATAGGTATAATTAGTCAATACATTATTAAAGAAGGATCATGGTGGAGCTTGTTAAAGTATTTGACATGAGTTTGTAACATTTTTCATGTAATAAATTGCTTAATTGAAATAACATAGGTGGAGCGTACATATCCATAGGGAGTGCTCATACGTAGGAGATATGAGTACTTAGTGTTTAGTCATGTCATAAACATGAAAGTGTAATAATCAAATAATGAGAATGACTAATTGATATAGGTTTCCAATCAATAGATGGTCATAGGTTGCATGACGTGCGCATCATTGGCATGCATTACATCATGGCATCATGCATTGCTTTCAGACTAACCATGCTTGTAGATATTCAAAAATGAAAATGCAAGGACCACGTGGATAGAGTTTGAAGACTTGAAGATAAAAAAAAACAAGCTCAAATGAATGATTCGACAGGATAGGCACCATTAGAAAGCTCACATTAACATAGGAGTTGTCTTAATCAAAGGCGTGAAGATGAAACAACTTAGCTAGCTCTCTAACCACAACTATTGGAGTATATTCATCATCAAGACATCAAGTTTACGAAGACTTCAAGTGAAGCAAAAGGCCACACAACCAAAACAAAATAAGTGGATTCAAGTTTGGGTTGAAGTGGTAAATAAAAGAGCAATTCGGTTTTGAGTTCCAAACAATTGATTTTCGATCTGTCAATCGTTTAGTAACCGAACATGTTGATTCAAAAGAGCCCATAAGAATACAAGCAATGGGTCCATCAATCGGTCAATCAATCGATTGGAGGCCGAACTTGAAGTTCAATCTAGGCAGGGGTTCACTTAGTCAGACGATCTGTTCAGTGATTGGCCGGCAAAGACGAAGACAAGAGTTCAGTTAATCGTTTCGAGGCTGAACATGTGCAGAAACAGAGTTAAAGAATAGATACGGCCAATGATCGGTAGCCAAACCAAGCTTAGGAGGAACTTAAGTTTTTGATTGGTTGATTGTTCGGTGATGGATTGTTTGCATTTCAGCAAAAAACTAGCCATTTTCTAGTCGTTAGAAAATGACAAAAGTTGGGAATGGAGTCCCATTGGCTCTATTTGGATGAGAGACTTGTGTAGCTTATAAATAGAGCATTTGGAGAAGGGTTTTGTAACCTCTTGAGCTACATTTGTATATTTGTAAAGAGTGTATGTAAACTTATATAGTTAGAAGAAGTGTGATGTAAAGCTTATTGCTAGAGGAAAGAAGAAGCTAGGAGAAGGTTGTAGTGTCCATAGGCATTGTGTCTCAATGGTGTTTGAGACATAGTTGAGTTAGGATGCATGACACTCGGGTACCTGTAGGGGGAAGGCTTGACGAAGACTCTAAGGGGTTTGAAGTGGAAGCTTTCTCAACACTTTTGAGAAAGTGTTGGAGAAAGAGTCCTGAGCTAGTGCTTGTAAGTGTACAAGGTAGGATACATAGCACTCGGTGCCTAGAGGAGGAAGGCTTGTTGGAGATTCCAAAGGTATTGAAGTGGAAGCTTCCTCGATGGAAAGCTCATCAGAGATTCCAAAGGTGTTTGGAGTGGGAGCTTCCTCCTTACTTGTAAAGTGTTGTGAATGAGTCTTTTGCTTGTAACTTGTAAGTTGGTTGCCATAGTGGAGCTACGAAGTCCTACCCCGACTAAAGGACTTGATGAGATTGAAGAGAGGATGAACTAGTTGGGACCTCATGAAAAATCTATTTGTGTCTCTGTCCATTCTCTTTATTTTTGTGTCCATTTCGCTTTTAA
>JAVDBV010048207.1:0-19125 GCA_032619315.1 Piper longum | reverse complement strand
ACACACACACACACACACACACACACACACACACACACACACACACACACTTTTCGCGTTTTCAGTGAGATGTGTGACAGGGGAATTCGACGATCGCGCTACTCGAGAGGGTGCTGGCCAGTCAAAGTGAGCTCTGGACAACTCCATTCCCGAGGGATCATGACAACTTCGTGTTTGAATTCCTCACACCCGGAGAACGTGGAGGTTTACGGGTACTATTAAGTACAGCGCATGTCTAGACTTGTGGTTCAAAGGGTACTGAAGGCGACTGCCTGAAAGTACTCGGCCTTCGTGCTCAAGGCCAGGAGTAATATGGAGGATGTAGAAGGCTAAGATGAACGAGAATGAGATTTGATGCAAAACGCAATAGATGAAATGGCTGAGGCAAGAGAATGATATGGAAAGGGGACGCTATCGACTCAAGAGCGGCGACTCCCATTTATTCCCTTGTGAGAGTTTCTTGAGGAAATATATGGTTTTTATTCAACAGGAGGGTTAGCTCTCCTGTGCCAGTTTGATATTATATATTTTCTGGACCGGTAACAATCCTTACTGACGGTTTTCTTATATATATGTAAGTGAGGATCGCAATGTTTGAAAGCTGTCGGGACTGCGGAGGAGTAGCATAGAATTGCACACACATGCACCCGCCATGTGTATTGTGTAATGATTATGTGCTAGTGTTTTGTGAATGGAGATTTTATTGTGTTATGTTTTGATAATCCGCTTATGAAGTAATGGATAAATATGAATTAACAAGAAGCCTTGGAGCTCAGTTGTGGCTCAGGTGAAAGTGAAAGTAATGATGATTGTGTCTGATTATTGATCGTCATATTTTACACCTTTTTGAAAGTATTTATATATATCCTTGTTGTGGACATGTTGGCCCTTATTGCACTTTTAAGGGAAATTCTGTCCATTTTTTTATAGAAATAAGTATTTTCCTTACGATTTCTCGTTTATTATTTTCATTTTGATTTTTGCTTACATGTCATGGCATGCATGTAGAACAAGCGTTAGAACCCTAACATCTCATCATGTCTTGTATGTTTGCATCTCTATCTTAAGACGCCGAGGGTAGATCTGGGTTGGCTTAACCGAATCCAGTAGATTAGCGAACGCTTCGGTGGCTAGTGACACTTTCGGGTCGGTTCGCAGGTGAACCGAAACGGGGTGTTACACTAAGTGCTTGAGAGACAACCATTACGAGTAAAATAGCTTAAATTATTTACCACAGTCTAGACACATGCCGTAAATACGTATCTACTACTCTATGCCCTCCAGGTGCAGGAGCACAAGCATAGAGAGACAATAACAGTAAAAACTTGGATATTCAATCAACAAGCATAAGAGTAAGAGTAGAGTACCCCATCATTCTCACTCACCTAAAACCTATAAAAACAATAGGGTGGTTCAGAAACATATGTTTATAACGAATATACGGTTAAACCGATTTATATATCTAAAAATCCATGTAGAAGTAATGGTTTTAGCTCAAAATTAACCTTGAGGGATCTCAACCTCAGGGGTACCGATTTATGTATCTATAAATCCATGTAGAAGTAATGGTTTTAGATGAAAATTAATCCGAGGGATCTCAACCTTAGGGCTTGGTAAACACTTAGTCCCAAAACATACCAGTAAAATAGCACAATCATGTGGGATCCAATAAATTACTATATGATTGGTTGAAATCAAATCACAATAGGTAAAAAACAATAAAAGAGTGACAAGTCTTATTGATCTGGTATCTTAGCTTCTATCGGTCAGTCAGTATTGGCAAGCTAGATCCACGTACCTAGTTGGAAATTCAAACTCAGGTCACAGTCTACATGATATGCAATGCATGTTGTGCTGTGTAGGCAGATCCTAATTATCACAACAACAAAATAGATAAAATAATCTAATAAAATAGTTAACAATCAACCATAGCCAAATACAGTTAAATAGTCAATTATGATCAAATGGTTATACAATCACAATCAAAACGATTAGATTGGCAAAATATCTAAAATAGTCAAAACAATCAACAAGTCAATTTGGTCAACTTGGTCAAATCAACAGTTAATCAATCGGTTGGTTCAATCAAATAGTTGGAAAGTCCCTCAAATATTGTTGGAAACTGTTGAACAATCTATGATTAATCGGTAAAAATAGTTAAAACCTAGAAAATAAACATCCAGTCAAACCCTAGAATCATAAAAACACGAGTCAAGTAAATAGCAAAATATTTCGAAACAATCTATAATAGCCCAAACTATTCATAAACTAAGTTCCACAACTAGCAGCAACACAGATTATTTATCAGGTATAAATAACTGATAGATAATAAGATACATGTTACATATCACAAAAAATATCAATAATAAAAAATATACATAACTACAATAAATCAGAAATATATCTTAAAACAACAAATTGAGCATTAAACAATGCTCAATAGGTAATCATAAACATGCAAAATTTCAAAATTTAAACCCTTTATTAAATAGTTAAATCAATAAATATACAGAAATATCTGTAAATAATGAAAAAATTAAAGCAAAATAATCAATAAATCGGAAAAGATAAAAATATCACAAAATATAATGAGCAAGTGATATGCATATCCAGAAATAACAGGTAACGAGAATCGGAGATGAAATGGTCGAATTCAGTCAAACCAACTTGGTCTTGGTCGGGTTTGGGGGATAAATATGTTTGGTTCGTGTTAGGCAAATCCAGTCTGGGTCCTGTTGAACAAGATCAGGTCCGATCCTCGACGGCACGCCAGAGCTGGGAACAACGGAAGTGGTTGACTGGCAGCCTGTAAGGGTTGAGTATGGTCAGTGGGATGACAGCGGTCATGGTGGCGAGGTTGGCAACCAGTGTTTGATTGAGAAGGTTGGCCGATGGCGATGGTGGATGCTCTATGCGGTTCTAGTGAACGGCAACACAACGACCCCTACAAAGTGTTGGTATCAACTGAAATGGTGACGGTGAAGGTGATCGTGGGGTCGATGGCTGCCAGCTTTTCGTGGTTCGGCTTGGTAGAGAGCAGCACAAAGGTGCCCTCGTAGCCCCTTTTTGCTAGCCCAATTTTTCTACCTATAAATAGAGGCATATTTCCAAACTTTTTACCTCTTTACTTCCCACTTCCTCTGATTTCCCCCTTCCTCCTTGGCCTCTCCTCTTCTTCTTCAGACCTTCTCCACCCTTCTTAGCCCTCTTCAAGCTTGTCCAAGCCTCTAGGGTGGTAGGTCTTGGGTTTGGATGCTCCAAAAGACCCCCCTAGGAACTAGTTGAGGTAAAAATCTCACATTTACCCTTTTTTTGTATTTGTATGCCAGTGTGGTTATTGCTATATTGATATTTGATTTTTCAGGTATTTTATTCATGTATAGTAATGTCTTGGAAGAATTTATAGCTTGGTTTCATTGCATTTGAAACGGTATAAAAATAGTAATGCATTTTTGACAATTGTATGCTCACTGTTTTGCATTGTTGTAGTATAAAATTCATATCATGCATTGTAGATGATTTTTTTGCATAATTCTTATCTATTTACACTCACAATAGGTAGATATACAATTTTTATGTTGATCATTTTGTCTGTTATGGATTTATATGCATGTAGGAGGACCAAACCTAGCAAAAGGTGATAGCTTAGGTTCCATGCCTTAGGTTGTGTCCCAAGAGCATCATACACAAATTTGGTAGCAGCTTGATTAGTAGATCGTGAGTTAGGATTTATTAAGCCTAATAGGTCCACCTAGCTCTAGAAAACATCTAGCCAATAACTCCATTCCCTAGTCCACTCAGCTCAAATACTTGAAATTTGGACTTGAAATGTGAAATTTAAGCCTATGGTGTGGCTAACCATACTCATTAACCAAGGCCCATTTGAAGTCTCCAAGCCCATAAGCGACACTTAGCAAAATTGGTGTACCGCCAATGAACATTGCTCCTAGCACTTTAGCCCGATCTTAGTGGGTCTTGTTTACAATGTTGACCTAGAAGCTAACACTTGGTAAAATTTTCACCCAACCCTTAGAGTGTCAAAGCCCACTAGTCAAAATTTTAACTCATTTGGACATCATTGTTTTGCGCTTCTAAAAAATCGTCTAATTAAATCCATTCAATTAAACCTTAAGTACGAGATTTCTACTCAACATACATACAACCCCATACCTTAATTAAGGGTTTCCTAATTAAGTTGAACACTCTATTAAGTAAATAATTAAGTTAATTAAGTGTCTATGTATTGTGCATGTGTAGAGACATTGCCTCGATATGTGTGCTAATGTGATTAGAGTATGATTCGAGTTCCATCTTTGCACTAAGTTACAAGGGGTGAGCTTGTCTGTTTAGGACGTAAAACTTCACTCATCTAGGTTTGTAGGACTTTTTATGACTTCATCTTCTATTTAACTCTTTGAGTGTCGAGTTTAACCAAATTTTAGATGTAGGACAAACTAAGCTACATTTTATCGGATCTCTCCGATATTAGGCCATTTAGCCATTTTTTTGTTACGTAAGTTTAGCAAAACTTCAAGGTTGAGATCCCTTAATGGTTTTTGAAAAATAAGCTCAAGAAATTATTATATACGTCTCTTCCTAAACCTATGATATAATTACATATAATTTTACAGATTTCACGATCAAGAAAAAAAGTGGTATGGGTAGTATGAATGGCATTAGTACTCTTTCAAACCCTAAGGTAATGCAATATATAGGGTACTGTTAACGCAACACATTTTCAAATTTTGTGGCACTTTCAAGCCACATGAGTACAGTTGTGGCGATATATGGAAAATGTGAGAGCATAAACATCTTGTATGAATACGTTTATTTTGTGCTGAACTTTTTAAATAAGTTTTCTCTGCTTACCACCTTGTAAGATGTTCTGAAGTTTTATAATTTCCCCATGGGCATTAAGACACCCATCTGCCATTATTCTTATATCGGTATTTATTTTCGGACTGATAATCAACTTGTTTGATTACTGGCATTCTATATTATGTAGGCATGTACGCTTCTCAGTAGCCATGTAAGTGTACGGATCGAGAGGCTCATGACAGAAGATGGAACTGTATGTACATGTGTTGTGTATTTGACTTATGTAATTTATGGGAACTTGTTATGTATTTTTGAGTTTTATGTATTATCAAGAATTACGGGTCTATGTGTTGTATTATGATGTGGGCAAGTACTCAAGATTAATGTGAAACTACATGTTTGATGTATCTTGGATGTGTACATGTGTTTGTGTGCCTAGTTATCATTGTCATACTATTATTATTATCATCATGTAGGGTATTAATTTTGGGTACTATAACAATCATCCGTAGGGTGTGTAAGCTTCAAAGTTTAAGAATATGGTGAGGAATATACTAGGTACGCCAAACTTATTTGGTTTCAGTTATGTGAGAGTGCAGAGAAACGTGGGTAGGTGGAGCTTACAGTTCATACCGCGTGAAAACCTATATGAAGATTGGGTGCTAGGGTATAATACCCTTACCCTCAATGATGTCTATGTATTTGTGTGTTTAATTCCATTCACGGGTATATGGAAAAGACAACCACAACCCCTCTGTTAGGTAATTTAAGTTCTAACACATCATAAGAATAAGTATACATAACTTGAAGGTTGTAATTAAGTATGAAAATAGGACCATGCATCTGCATCTTTAAATCTCAATTTCTTAACTGCAACGGGGATGCACCTCGTTTGTAGTTCGGAGCGATCATTTATATATGTAAAATCACAATCTTAGTTGCTAGGGAGGTATTGCATCTTCCATTGCTTGGAGTGCTCACGTTAGGTGTTTTAAGTTTAATGTTTTTCTTATGATATTATGATCAACATACATTTTGTATGAAAATCTTGTAAAATTATCCGTCTTAAGCCTCTTTGAGATTTGAGATCCACTTATGTAAAGTTTATACACTAGTAATCCAATGAATAACTTTCAAATTATAACATCGCACTTTGATATGCACTTAGACCAAAAAATGGAGTGTTACACGGAATGCTCATGTTAAGAACTTATAAGCTAAGAGTCTTCTTGTGGTAACATGATCAACATGCATGACATGTAAATCTCGTAAGATTGACGTTTGAAGCCCCCTTAAGGGTATAAATTTGTTTCCGCAATGTAAGTTTGTAATCTAACGAATAGCTTTTGAAATTACAACATTACAATTCGATTCATCTTTAGACCAAAAAATAGGATATTACAAGTATACGGCGTAAGTAGAAGGTTAATAAAATTTTATCTTTTTATAATATCATTATGATCTACTTTTAGATTTTTAAAAGAAATGCTAGTTGATAGATAGTTTAATTATTTTAATTATTATAATTATTTTAATATTAAGATGAAAGGGTTATTGAGTTAAATTTTATAATTATATTTATTTTTTATTTTCTTATTTATATGTGGATTTTAAGTAGTGGGACCCATTAAATTACTTTAAATAAAAATGTGTAGCTCATTTGATGTACATGAAATGCAGCCTATGTATATAAGGCTCATATATATATAATTCCAACCCAACTTTTTGAATCCGTAATGGTTTAGATTTTTGTTTTATTTTAATTTGTTTTTTTTAAAAAGCAGTATTTTAACCGCTATTTAATTCAATATTAATCACAAACATATTGTTGACGGTTCATAAAATATTTTATTTATAAAATCAACCAGGCATTCGGTTACCCTGTAATGATATTTACGCATTCGGTTAAACTGTAATGATATTTAAAACCTTGATTTGACCAAGCCCCTCTTATTTCGCTCATCATCATTTTCTAGAGGTATACCTACACCTTGCACGGGGTTATATGAATTTTTTTTTCAGTATTATTTCCTTTTTAAAAAAAAAGTTTTATAAATTAATTATATGAAATTATCATATATTCATTTTATATTATGCATGTACCAACTCGGTAACAAATTTAAAACTATTAATGACTAATATATATAATTTACTTTTTTTACAAGGTTTATATCTTCTTATTTTACATGCTAATTATATTTTCAAATAAAGATCATCTTTTCCTTTATAATTTTGTTGTAAATTGATTATAATAAATTATAACCTTCTTTTGACATTATGTACCAATCCACTACTAAATATAAAACTACTTTTTATTAATATAATACCTACTAAATTATACTTAAAATTTAATTAAATTCATGTACAGTGTTTCATGTTTTTTGTGTAAATACTATTTGTCAGTAAAGTATAACCCTTTTTGAAATTTATTTTTCTCCACAGATACATTAACTCGTTGCACTGCCTACAATCTATTTGATTTTATACCTCTTTTGCATTCTATTGTATTTTTATAAAGTTAATATATTTTAATTATGAATATTCAAAGTTATGTTAGAATATAAATTAATTCTACTTAATTGATTCACTTTCATTGAGTTTCATACATTTTAAAAAAATTAAATCAACTTAAAATACAATTCAATTGAGTTAAAATTCCATTGCATATTTTCTTTCAAGCTTTGAAAAATTTTGTACATTAATTAAATTGAGATTTGATATATAAAGTTGAGAAAATATATAGTTTATTTGAAAGAATTATATTTTATAAGATTTTCTAAATATCTTGAAATTTTTATTTGACTATTCTTTGAATTTTCAATTAATTAAATTGCAATATACACTTTTTTTATTACTTTCGGTATTTTTTAACTAATAAAACTAATAATCCAACAAAATTGAGGAAATATGTAGTTTATTTGAAAGATTGTATTTTATATAGATTTTAATTCTAGTTAAAGATCTTAATTATAAGATTTGATATTATATTTTATAGAAATTTCTAAATACTTTTAAAAAGATTTGAAAATATCCTCTTATATTAATTTAACCAATCATAATTAATCATTTTCTAATCCCTAGTGAACAATTGGACCAAAATAAATCGAATTTAAAGTTTGAATCAATAAATCGAATTTAGTGGTTATTATTGAGAAGAAGAACAATGGCCAAAGCATTGCTACAGAGCTTCATGAAGTAGCCACTCCTCTCGGCCAGGAAGGAACCATAGCCCGCCTCCTCCATCGCATCCTCGCATGTCATGGCGTCGGTCATGGCCGCAGACACTAGCTGGTTCACCGTCCCATGCAGCCTATTGGCCGCCGCACGCAAGTTCTCCGACGCCTCCGAGAACTCCTCCATGCACACGTCCAAACTGCCCACCAACCTTCCCTCGTCACCATCCCCTGTGCTGTTCGTCTTCTTCTTCAGCTTAGCTATGGCCGACCACGTCGTGTTGGCGTGCTCGGCTCCGGCCTCCAATGCGATCACGGCCAGCCCCTTCAGATCTGCGGTGGTACTTCTCGGATCCGACTTGAGTGTCTCGGTGCAGACATCTATGTACCTGGTCCTGTTGCAAGTGGCTGCGGGGAGATCCGTGTCGATCGCCGGCGGCGAATTACCAGTGGCTGGCCGTGAAGTACTAGTGCCCAGATGAACAAACGAGAACACGAACATGACAATGACAATAAAATTGAGATTCTTGCTTGCCATTTGAGTTTGTAGGAGATTTGTGGAGTACTATTTGAAGCATATAAAGAAAGGTATATGAAGCTGGACATGGTTGTTGTTACTGAATTTTAATATGAACTCTTTGGATTTGACGTTGTTGATTTGCCGACTATAATTTATAAAAAATGCGAGTGGAAGAAGCAAACCAATTCCATGGACTACAATATTCCGATAGATGAGGTGCGGGTTTGTAAATGGTGCTTACTAAAACACTGGAATTGTGAAACACAAGGGTCCATTTTTATCCGGCACGGCTACTTGATGCCGGCGGCCGGCCGAATGCTTTTCGATGAAGTACACTTTACCATGTTTTACGGTAGTCTGAGCATAAATAACCGACTGCTCGGTTGGGTTATTATTAAACTTTGGTTTAAGTGGGTTTGGACTTCAGCTAAAATTTGCACATTTGAGAAATTTTGGTAGAGACCGAAAAACCGATTTTTTTTTAAAAAAACATAATATTTGTGTGTAATATGGGGTTATTATTAATTTTTTTTATTTTTATTTTAATTCATTGAGATCATGTATAATATAATATCAATGTATAGAATACTTTTTAATATAAATATGATGATTAAATTATGTCATAACTTTGTTAATTACAAAAATAATAATTAATTTTCATACAATTTTAATTATTTTGGTTTTTAATAAACCGAACCAAAATATTTCAGATGGTTGTTACGATTAATAATTCGGCTCAGGTCTGTGTTTAATTTTGCCTGCTAAGGAGTTTAGAAATTCAGTTTAGTTTGGTTTGAAACCGAATTAACTAAATGCTCTCCCCTATTTTACAGCATTTGTATATTATCATAATATTTCATTAGAACATCTTCGTCCATCTATGTAATGAATTATAAATGATTTACCATAAAATATCGTTAAAGAACATCAAAGATTCATGTATATATCACACAAACTTCGAAATGAACAGAACATGAACAATTGTAATATTTGGGGGTTTTTTTTCCGGATTGCCCACTGATTTTTGTATCCCCATATGACACTTACGAGATTATAGTCTTAGTGATTGTAGTTAATTCTTATATACATGAGCTACATCTCATATAGCTTATATGAACTACACATTTTATTTTGAGTAATTTATTGGATCTCATAATCTAAAAATTACATAGATAAATAAATCAACAAATAATAAGAGTGATTATAAAATTTTAATGTAATCTAATATTTCTAATATTTTTATCTTAATATTCAAATTAATTGTAATAAAATTAATTTTAAAATATCTATTTACTTGTGCATATTTTAAAAATTTAAAAATAGGTAATAATGATATTTAAAAAGATCAAATTTTATTAATCTCTTACTTATACATGAATATATATATATATATATATATACATTATTTTATAAAATCCACTAAAAAATTAAATTAAATATCTACCTCATATAAAATATACGTATACCCTTGTAATGAATGCGGTGTCACATGCACAATGGATCAAGACAGAGTGCTTCATGGGCCATGGCTCCAAGCCAAACCAGTGATCTCTCTCATGGTCTTAAAATGTATTACAAATTTAAATAGTCTTGCTATTCACATTATGCTAATCAACTTTAAGCTCAAGAATGCTCTCTCATAGTGTAACAAATTAATAGTTCAAAATGTAGTGCCAACAAAAAAAAAAAAGAAAGAGAGAAAAATGTAATACCAATTTCCAACAACTGAGAGTGTGAATTAGATTTAGGGGACAATAAATCAAATTCACGTTTTAGTGAGACATAAATTGACGTGGCAATCTCATTTTAACTGTATACTCATAAATCAGATTAGCCACCAAAAGAGGGGGCGATCTGATTCGCGCTCCGGCTCTGCCGGCCTTCTCCTTAATTTTGTCCATTTCTCATTGCTTCCTCCTCCTCCTCTTTCTCCTTCCTTCCTTGCATTCTGCTCATCTTCACAGAGTTCCTTCTTTTATCTTCACCTCCTTCCATATTCTCACAGCCTAACAGTTCCATCACGACCGATGCAGACTTTTTTTTTTGTGTAAATTAAGAGGGAAGGTGGGAGCCAAGGGAATGTTAGGTGGGTGGATCTGTCAAGGGGAGAGTGGGTTGGGAGTGTAAGGGGAAGACAATCCTTGACTCCTCACATATGTAATGGGAAGGGTGATGATTAATTGCAGTTGCAGTTTGAGTTGTTTTCTTGTTTCATTGTTGACATGGTGTTCGGTGGCGGTTTTAATGTTGCTTCAATATTTGAAAAGAAAAAAAATACGTTAGGCTAGGTCTTTTAGATAAAATATTGAGTCATGGATTTGAAGTCCGAAGAGTAAGAATTTTGTTGGGTTTATCTTATATTTTAGAGGTGATTAGTAATTTATTATAGGTTAATGTAAAAATTTTATTTTTTTAATTAATTTTTGAATTTTTGAATTAAGAGAAATTTGTGAAACCTGATGTGAATCCCTTTTAAAAGCCCATTGGGCCCAACAAATAAGTGGTATTACCGGTAAATTTTGGTATTGCCTCGGTTTGTCTCGTGGTATGCCTTGTCAATAAGTTATAATATGACTAATTTAATATGTAGGCTCAGTATGTGGTGAAGAAAATATAATTTGGATAATATGATATATGAGGGGGAGAATTATTAAGTTTATCTTACGTCATGTTTAGAGTTGATTGATAACTTATATATAGACTAATGAAAAAAATTTATCCTTTAAGCTAATTTTGAATTAAGAAAAGTCTATGAAATGTTGGGGGCCAAACAAATCATAAAAAAATACAAATGAGAGATGTCATTATTTAACTAAGAATATGGCAAAATATAAAGGAGAAAGACAACAGAGAAAGGAAAATAAGTATACAATTCATTGGTAAATCAGATTCCCACAAAACTGATGTTAAACTCACTTACACCTTCAATCTGATTCATAATAGATTTATAATGAAATATCATTCACACGGTCAATGTACATTAACAGCATAAATTCAATATCCCTAAGGATAAGTATATAATTCAACTGTTTGCTTAAAACATTGAACACAACAATTTTTGAGAACCAAACTCACAAACTCGAATCAAAAGTTACACCACTGTTGGGGAGCCACTCCTGACCTTGTATCAACGACACCACCGTGAACTTGCTAGCTTGGGCGTCGGTTATCGCTTGATTATACCCCGCCCACTTCACTCTAGCACCCAGGCCTGCCCCGGCGCCGGTGTTCTGGTACTCGCCGTAGAATATTGTGGCCGGCGGCTCTGCCACCCCCCACGGAAGCCATCCCGCCGGATCAACCACGGCGCCGATGGCAGTTTTCATGACCACGGTGGTCGAGTACGCCTTCCAGGGCCGGCCCAAGTAGGTCTTGGCCGTGACGGCACCCAACGGTTGTATTTGGGATGCTTGGATTGAGATGCCGCTGGTCTGGAAGGGATCCACCTTCCCTTGTGCGGTGATGGTGTTGGCTTGATTCGGCCCCGGCTGGCGAGGCTGGATGAGACACTTTTGGAAGACGACCGCCGCGTTGCCGAAGATGAAGTCGATGGTGCCGGTGATGGTGCAGTCTCGGTAGAATTGTCGATTGGAATGTGCATAGAGTGTGTCCTGATAAGCATCGAACCTACACCGGTAGAAGACGGAGCGGTCGGATCCCGATCGGAGTGCCACCGCCTGGTGTTTTTCCGGCCCTGCCGTGTTGTAAAATCCGATATCTCTGGCCATGAATCCCCTTCCAACAACAACTACATCACCAATCAGAATCAAGAATGTGATCTTCTAGATCAAAATGGACAATGTGAATCAAAATCGAGAATGTGAACTTAAGTAAAAGTACTTACTGACGGTGGCGGTACTGAAAGTCGGAGTTCCATCGACGAAATTAAGGTTTCCGGAGATGATGGTGGCGTCCATCCCATCGCCGACGAGCATCACATTCCACTTCGATTTGTCGAGTACTATATTTTCTAAATAAGTCCCTTTCTTTATGTGTATAACGAACCTCTTATCGCTTTTTTTCGGCACCGCCGCCACCGCCTCGTCCACCGTGGTGAAGTTGCCGGTGCCGTCCTTGGCCACCACCGCGTCCGGGGTCGGCGACTCCTGCTGGAGAAGCCGCCGGTCCTGGCCGGCGAGCCACTCCGGGAAGTCGCCTGCGGTCAAGAGCTTGCGGTGGATGGAAATGTCGAACTTTTGAAGTATGGTGATGATCCTGCTCCCGATGGCCAAGCAGTTGCTGGTGAGCTCGGTGGAGTTCTTAATGGCGGCCTGCATCTCGGCGAAGAGCTCGCTGGAGACCTCCTGCAGGCCGTCCAAGCAGGACTGCTGGTCGGTCACCGCCGAGCTAAGCCAGGTCCGGAGGTCGTCCACAGTCGACTTGGACGGCCTCTTCTCGCCGGCGCCCGGCGCCATCGCCGATGCCGACATGTTCACCTGCTCCGCCGCTTCGTCGAACAGGCCATTGCAGTCCTCCAACGCCTGCCGGACCGTCTCGTTCTTGACCCCCGCAGCGAGCCGGTCCGGTAGGGCGGAGATCCTCCCGAGCTCCGCCGTGGCCGCCCTCATGGACAGCCAGAACAGCTCCTCCGGATCCCACTTGTTCGAGCTCTCCTTGGAGGAGAGAGTCGAGAAGCAGGCGTCGGGGTAGAGCGTCACGTTGCAGACGGCTCTGATGGAGCTGGCCACCGACGGCATCGACGCCTTCGGGGCGGAGTCATCGCTGCCACCGCCGCCGTGGGCTATCCTCGGGCCGACGACGGCTCCGACGACGATGGCGACGAGGACGACGACGGCGGCGCAGATGATGGCATAGCGCCGGCGGGTCTTCTTTCGGAATGCCCTCTCCTCCTCCTCGCTCACCTTCCCATATCCCTTGAACGAGTTGATGGAATTCATATCTGGATTGGTGACACTGTTTCACAAGCTCCCCTACTTATTAATCACTTGTATAAACAGAAGAAGAAGATGACGACAGATGTAGCTATTGAGTCTTGACTGGTCTTCAATACGTGGTCCACGTAGCTGCAATAAGAATGTCCATGGCTGCTACTGCTACTTTCCCCAGTACTACCGTTTCTTCTGACCCTCTTCTCCATTTTTAAGCTTCCTGGTATTTATCCATAATTGCACCATCTATGCATACGTCGGAAAGAGTTGTGCTTTCTGGGTTTCTAGCATGTTTTGTGGAACTGTTTAATAAAATACCCATAAAAGTTGCGCAGAACATTATTTCTGAACTTGGTTTTCTGATGCCTAGACGAATAGTCTATCAAAGAGTGCATGTTTTTCTCTCGTTATAGGTTTATGTATGAGCTTTTGCTTTTCAATTGCAGGATTGAGTTTGTCGTCAGCTACCCATTACTCAACAGTGCCATGCCCTGTTGTATAATTAACAAAAAGGATATTGATTTAATTTTTTAGAATTTATTTTTATTGTATTATATTTGATTAAAACTCTTACTTCTAATAATAAGAAGTGAGTATTGAATTCTCGTTTATTAGTAAAAATAGGTAGGACACAATTATTATTATAATTATGATTGTAATTATGAAAACGAAAGAGAGAAGTTGACATTTTAAGTGGTCACGGCGAGTTAAATAGGGGGACAAGATAATGAGTCGTGAAGATGGTTAGGCTGAAAGCCAAAACATGTTATCGTTAGTTGGCCGGCGTGACACTGGCAGAAATTGATGGGCAAAAGTTAATGAGTGGGGCTTTACTTAAACCAAACATGGGTGATGGGCATGAGGCCCGTGGGTGCTCAAAGTTTGATGTAACGTCGGAGAAGCTCACAGTTTTCGTTTCCAGCAAAGGTGGCCCAATTTAGATGTTTCGGCGGAGTAAGATTTACATGTTGAACGGCTCAGAAACAGCTCGAACTTAGCACAAAGAATTGCAAAAAATGTTGGTCTGAAGGTGGGCGATTGCTGTTTTAGCTTGCGACAAAGAAGCCGCGGCCACATGAATAGAGAATAGAACGTTGCACATTGGGATCCCAATCAATTGGGAGGATTGCGAGGTGCTTCAGTCTAACATAGTAACATGGACAACGTTTGTTTTATATTTGTATGAATGAACAATTATTAACTATTTGGAAGAGTGAAACAGACAATGGTGGCAGGATTGGGGGACTACTTCCTTTATATCTGTGTAGCTGTAAATTGCAGAGTCATTATACAGCTGCAAATTTGAATAGACTCATTATAGTCGACGAAAGAGTCATATACAGTTGCTAAAAGGTATACCTTATTGGGTATATTCTCACAAGTATATCAAGAAAGGGTGATGATTAATATAAACTTAGGTTCATTGGTCTTGTAAAAGGCTAGTCATTTTGAAGTGAAGTTCTATTAGGCCTAATAGACTCCCCCCCCCCCCAATGGACTGCATAGTTTTACAAGTCTCTCTTAATCTCAAAACTAGTTTAAATAATATAATTTTCCTATTATTCTATGTACAAATTACTAGTCACCTCCTTCAAATATGATAGGAGTCAACTATTCTCTATTTCACACATCATATCTCTAAAATCATCTCTTCATCATCACATATTGGGTTGGGTCCACATGTTATAGTAAATTTCACAAGACTCCAATTCGGGCTATCTACTATCCGAATCATCTCTCATTTCACCATATACTAGATCTACATATTATAGTGAAGTTTTATGAGAATTCAATTCGGTCAGGCAGGCTGGTGCAGATAGAGGCAATACCAAAATCAATCTGGCTCTGATACCACTATTAAGCCTAATGGGCACCTAAAATGGACTTGTAATAGATTTCATAGTCATCTTTTAATCTAAAAGTTAACTTAAAAAATATGAATTTCTAATTAACCTATATACAAATTAATATTCACCTCCTCCAAACATAATCTGGGATAAACCCAACAAATTCATGGATCCATAATCTACACATACCTCACAATCTATTTGCAAAGCTGTGTTAATGGGAACATTTGCATTGTATAGCTTTGAATTGGCTTTTCAAATGGTGCTTATAGTTCTATGGAGTTTGATTTAGACATGTTGTTTACTTCAATTAGCTCAATTTTGTACCAGACCCAAACTTGAGTTCTTGAGTACTTCAACCAATAAAAGAACAAATTACCAAAGGTGGTTGATCGGAAAGTGGTCCAGCCGTCGACGTGACTTCTGTTGAGGGAGATGACATTGACGCCTATGCCGTCGCCGACCATCATAATATTCCACTTCCTCTTCTTCATCTCCACTGTCTCCTTGTACACTCACCTCTTCCATTATGCTCATAGCGTAGAAGGCAACTTAGAGCTATATATGAAGCAAGCTCAAGTAGTGCAATTAAATAACAAACAAATGTGAAGATCAAAGAGAGCAATTTATAGTTGTTAGGCCAGGGAGAGATGGATCGGCATTTATGACACAACCACTCAAGGCCACGGTCATGTTGAGACAGTCAAGTGCTCTGAAAATGGCCTAAAAGACCTTTTCTTGTTTCACGCTCGCTTAGATTGCAAATTACACGAACATATATAAATACACCGTAAAGTAACAACATGATATCAATACAAATCACAAAAATAAGTTATTTCAGCTTGCAAGAGGAGGAAACATCTGCATGTGGAATTAAATTTGTTGCATGTAGTCTAGGCCTTACAACTGATCGGCCGGTCTACTATTTACCTTAGTGACACTTTTGAATTAAATTGAAATAAAATAGTTAAATATTTTTTTACCATGAAAATAGTAAAAGAAACTGGTAAATTTAATTGTATTGCCTTCATTAAAACAGTAATGACAAAAGCATTTACCATTACCGTTTTATTGATAAACTGCTTTATTAAATGTAATTGTTTATTTTTAGCAGTAAAAATTTAGTGTTATTGATCTCTATAATTAAAATATTATTTTTAATTTATTTAATTAAAAACTTATAATATTATATCTATTTAAAAATTATTTTAACGTAAATATATGATGCATGTGATCTTAAATTTGTAATCCTTGCATGGGTTGACAAATGGTTATGAATTTAAATTAAAATTTACTTGTTGTTAACCTGACGGTCAAAATGGTCAAAAACTGGTAGCGACCAACAAAAAAACATAATAAATGGTGTGATAATGACAAAGATTAAGAAAGTGGTATATAGTAATATTAAATATTATCGACCGCATCGCAACTACACCACTTGTAGCTTTAACTCTAGACTTTAGATATTATATGTGAAGCCCGATTATAACCTTGAAAATAATTAGTCTATATATGCTCCTCCATACCATTAATTATCATATATAAATTTTATAGATTTTATTTTTCTTTCACGCTTAATCATAAATTGTCAAATATTTTATTTTAGTAACTATCCTATTTTCGCACCTCTAGTTTGACTCCAACGTTTAATTACAATATTTGCAATATTATAATACTTATATAAGAAGTGTTTTGAATCAAGATTGAGTGGGGCAAACAGGTGGTTCGACGTTGGTGTCAGCCGGCCTGGTAGATGAGGCTGAGGCGAGAATCAAACTAGCAGATGAACATGTCGAAGTAGAGTGTCTGGAGCCCCAATTTATGAAGACTGAAGAGAGACTTCAAGAGGATACATGTGCCTACTTCTTTTAATATGTTCAATATCCAACTCACTGCTCATTTGATGATCTGCACAAGATCAACGAGTCCCTTTTCATTTTAAGACAGATCCTCACTTGGGTGGTTGCACAGACTTTACAGTGGCCATTGAAGCACAACGTGCAGTTTAGAACATTTCATGATTATTTGCTGTGTTGTTTATTAACTGTTTACAAGTCACTCATGAGTTGTAGAAAACTTGAATGCAAGAAATGCTCCCGAGTCCCAAGCACGGCGGACTCAGATTTACTTTGTTTTGAGCTAATTGCCATGCACTGCGATTTGTGTCCTTTGTACAGGTTCTGTGTATTGTGAGCCTAATTCAGGGACGTACCAAGCTTCACTGCAAACATGCATCCAACCCAATCAAGCTCGAATTAAATAGATGTTCAACTGGAACTTAGATGTATACACTGCGATTTGCACTTTTATGGCCATCCAATTTCAGCAAGCACAAGACTGGACTTCAATCATAGCTATTTGCGTGGTCGGATGTTGTTGTCTATTAAATGTTTTGTTTTTTAGCATGGTGCATAATTTTAAATATTGTATCGTATTAGCGTGTCTCTGCATATTTATAGATATATATAAGTATATAACTTATGTTCTTCAAGTAGAATAGTTAATTAGTCTTTAATATACTGTTTCAATTTGTAATCAGTTTTTTAATATGATTTATTTTTCAAAATCTGGTTTTTTTATAATAAAATATTTATTTATAATTTTAAAACCAAGTTAAACCAAGCTTGACCCTGATGAATTAAATTTGTTTGAATTGGCTATAAAACTGATATAGAAATTGGTATGATATTTACAACTTTAGTATAACGATTGAATATAATACCTAAGTAAAATTATTATTGGACATAAAACTCAAGCAAAAATGGTTTGGCAAGCTGGTGATCAAATCCAATTTTGTACCAAGAAATGAACCACTCTCTTTTTGCTTAGACCCACCGACTCTAATATAAAGATTCATGAAGCTAACATCTGAGAATGGTAATATCTAATTATATTATTGTTTTCTATGTACAGGATCATCTTAATTTAAGTTATATCTATAGAGAAAGAGGGAGAGAGAGAGAGAGAGAGAGAGAGAGAGAGGACTTCCCAAAAATGGCTATTAATTTTTGGAATAAGAGGATGTATGACCCACAACATAAATAATATAGAAAAATATATTAAAAAAATAACTGCATACTATATTAAAAAACACATTAATTTATATGAAAAACCTTCTAATTGGGGGTAATTTGGTTGTTGTAGAGAATTTTATATGAAATTGTAAGAAACTTTTGTCTTAAAGTTTTCTTTTGCTACAATTATAAGAGGTGGCAGAGCTCACAAAATAACCTTTGGGTGTTAAGCTTGGAGGTTACAATTAATTATAGAGGAGTTTCATTTCCGTGTGCAATATTTATCAATAATATTTGGCATTTACAATTATTAGAGAAGTTATTTTATTCAAAGAGTTTAAAAAACATAAAAGAGGGATTAACTCCTCTTTTTTTATTTTATAACGGTTTCTGAAGGTTTTTATAGAGTGCCTTACCAATTTACTTTACATTTTGTCAACATTTTATTATATATTTTTAGCAGCTATTTCTATAATTATATATAATTTTAAATAAATAGGCTAAAACACAACACATGTAATGACAGTAGGGTTGCTAAACGAGCAAGCAAGTCAAACTCAACTTGAATAGTTCAAAGTTTGTTTGAAATTGGCTCGAGATAGAACGAATTTTCAATATATATGCTCGAAATCGATTCATTTTTTTTTATGTTCGAGTTCGACTTGAGCTTAAATACACTTAAACTGTTTAATTTTAACCTTTTGGTCTTCAATCTGAAGACCTCCTATCTAAGCTATCCCATTATTTTATTATTATATTATATATAAATAAATATAACTAGTTACTGTTACACTTATGTGTGTGTGTGTGTGATTGTGGGCCGTTGGATCAAAATCCAACGGCCCACAGTAAATTTTCTTTTTT
>JAVDBV010048206.1:0-22208 GCA_032619315.1 Piper longum | reverse complement strand
GCCAAGACTAGAGATGTGGTTATATATATATATATATAACCACATCTCTAGTCTTGGCACCGTGTCAAGACAATCTCAGCTAGATGTCAATGACATACTGCTAGATGGAATTTCCTGCCTAAAAACATCCTATTAAACTCATCACTTCAATTAGCTTATTTAGTTGTTGAACAGTCCAGGCTTCAAAGAATCAATTCCACATACACCATGCATTCATTGGTCATTTACTATAAGCAATTTCCAGACATGATGATAACTAGAGGTTATCATCACCCTTGCAACTACCTCTTTCACCCTCCATAAAGAGAACTAGCATAAATTATCGAACCATTATCATGCAGAATTGTTCCCAAACATAATATTGGAATGCAAGGATCTTATCCATATTCGGTCAAGAGAGAGAGGCTACAACCGATGAATAAATTACTCACTCTCTAAAGCTGACTTTAAATGCAAGAACAGAACCAGTTTTTGACTTCTGAAAATCTCTACCCTTCTTCCGAACTCTCTCTTCAACCTAAATCAATCAAGAAAGAAAAGAACTGCCAAATTATCACTGCACGTGACCATTCAAATATCTCTTGTCAATTCGCCGTGACAATTAAAAAACAGAAAGCAAGTATAGCAAACATATGGCATTCTTTATTTTTTTTAAAGAAAAAAGATACCCTTTTCTTCATCAGCTCCGGATCACCAACGCTGTCCCCAAGCACAGCACGTAATTCTACATCATCTCGACATGCATCTTCTAGAATTCTGCTCATTCAAAAAACAATTAAAATCGTATATCAACCATGATTCATCTCCACTAGGCTATTACTAACTTCATAAGCAAGACTAAGTAAAAAAAAAACAAACACATAGTTATTACTTAGCCCACGCAGGGTAATTGTTCCTGCGCTCATGCTCCCTTCTCCTCTTCTCTTCCCTAACCTTAAGCAATCTACGACCTCGAGCAGTGGTACCGGAACCTTTTGCATCCGGCTCTTCCATTTTCCGACTCGAAGCTCTAATTCCACCAGAAACCACCCTTTCGGGGAGGGATTGAAGGTTCCCACGAAGCAAAGTAAGTCGGGCGAAAATGGAAGGACAAGGTGACGAAAGACCTGCACAAGTCCTGGTGCCTAGCAAGCCGTCATACATCCAATTCGCCATGATTCAACCACAACCCTGCTGCAATCAACCCATGCAGCATGCTGATAGGATTATAATCACAAACTGGTATACAGATGTCACAAGGCAGTTCAGAAAGTTCTACAAAATTGAGCTCAGACAATAAATTGATTTCCACAAAGTACGATTAATAGTAAGTTCATGAGTAATAAACTAATAATACTAATGATGACATAAAATTTACAGTACCGACCAGGGGAAAAAAAAATAGAACTATAAACGAACATTTTGCATTTCGAATTGTGTATAATTTGCAGGGGAATTACCCGAAAATGGGACGCACGAGCGGCCAACGAGGAATCAACACATGAGACTTCCGGCGAAACGCTCCAGAGCAAGAAGGTGAAGAGGCGCGGGTGATGGGCCGCCTTAATTGGGTGTCGAATTCAGAAAAGCCCACAAACAAGAACATCTAGGGCCCATCTCCTCGTTGCGAGATTAATTTTTACGTTTTGTTAATGCTAATGTTAATTTTTACGCTTGGTTAATTCATTCAATCATTCCATGAAAAAAAGGGGGCTATGCTGTTTAAGCCGGATCAAGTCCCCATATATTCAGCAATGAACACACACATACCATTTGGGTCGTTGGTTTTCGACAGCACGAAGTACAAAATCCGGTTTTATTCAATAATTAACAAATTTCCATTTGCACCATGATCATAATAATTACAATGAATGTAGCCACCAAAACCCATCTCCTCAGTTGGTGGTAGCTGGGACCTCCTTGATGTAGCCGACGTGGGAGGAAGAGGAAGAACGGGGACGAGCAGGCACGTGGACGACACTTGTCGGTAGAAGAACTCCACGCAAGCGCAAGCCTTGCTGCACCGATCCCTGCACTTGCCCACACTCACGGGGCCCAACTCCTCCTCGTACCCGCCCAGGAAGTGCTCTACCCCGCCCACTTTGAAATAGTGAGCGCCGCCGCACGGCCGCGGCTGCGGCGGCGCATGGGAGGAGCTCCACCCGAGAAGCCCCTTGGCCGACGGGCACACCCCGAGCGCGCCCACCGGGCCGGAAGCCTGCACCCGCTCAGCCGGCCGTCGACGGAGAAGAAGGCTTACGTCAGCTCCCACGACACGGTGTCGACCATGTCGTAGTAGGTGTAGACCCGGAGGTTGCCGTTCGACTCGATGCTGGCGATGGAGAGGGTGGCGTTGTACTTGGGCCGGCCGATGATGAAGGAGACGGAGGCGGTGCCCCCCACCACGAGGCTGAGCTTGAGCTCGTGGGAGTAGGCCTCGCTCGTCTGGGGCTCGACGGCCAAGGTGACGGAGTTGATCGGACCGGTTGCGCCCACAATGCCGTCGGAGTAGTTGTAGTAGGCGATGCGTCGTTTATCGGGGACTTCCATGTACATGGCCAGCCCCTTGGACTCCAAGACGAGACTGTACCGGCCGTTGGAGGAGTCGGCCGGCGATGCCCGAGCGACGAGCCTGTTCCAGCCGGAGGAGATGAGGAGGGACTGGCCGACGAGGAGGGTGTCCGTCGGGTGGTCGAAGCTCTGCCACACGAACTTCCCCGACTTGTAGAGGTGCACCAGGTTGCTGCTGGGGAGGAGTAGGAGGCCGTACCGGTCTGCCAAGCGACTTTCCCACCGGCGTCGGCTAGGAAGAGGTTGCCGTGGCGGAAGAAGGTGAGAGTGGCGTTCTCGCCGACTGGGCGGTCCCGGTTAGCCTTCCAGACCCAGCGGCGGACGGACTCGGAGCGGGTGGCGCCCATGCGGAGGGTGAGGAAGAAGCGGATGGACTGGTGTTGCAGAAACAGAATTGGAATGGGGAGGTCACGATGGGGAGTGTGCGGTAGGAGGCGTCGTACTCGGTGATATATGGCCCGAACTCGCCCTCGTTGACGTATTTAAACGTCTGGGTGGCGGGAACTTGAACTAGGGAAATGGCGGGTAGAAAGAAGCAGGGGAAGGAGACTAGGAGATGGGTGCGGCTCCTACTCCTCCTAGCTTAGCTACTTGATGAAGGAAGGAGGAAGGCGGCTTTTAATTATATATGGATTTGAGAGCAGTATCAAACTATCGATATATCATGTAGAGAAAGTTGAATGGTATTGCAGTGTCAAGGATACGTCGAGTATCAGCAGGAGCCGACCGCTGGACAAGGTGATAGGGTGTATGACAGATCTGGATTCACTTATTGAATGAGCTAAGTTGGTTGAGATCAATCAATTCTAAGAACAAGGGTGGTGGAGTTAGCTGGTTTGGGATTTGTATAAATCCCGGCGGCGGATCAGACAAACGCTGGGATGCTACTATATCTCTCCGGCAACCACTTTTTACGCAGGCAGCTCCTAAACCAGGTACCGCTGCTTTTCTCCTCCAGAGATGAACAGATTTGACCAGTATTTGTTCGAATCGATTTACGACAAGTGCTACCATGAATAATTTCATCTTTTTTGAGTTGTGGAAATCAAATTCTTCCATCCCATTGGTTCTCAATAAGTTAGTTCTGCAAGCTGCTTTTTCTCTCTTAAATTGATATATATTAGTTCAAGGTGTCTAATTAATCAGCCATTGATGCGCTAATGACGAAAAAATACGGGGAGTTACCCGTGGGGTGCCTTATATAATATATATTGTGAAAATGACGAACTATTGCGGCATCTATTTTTACATTCTTAAGAATACTTGGCATGACCACCAGATCGCACTTCAAGATTGGATGCTACATCTTTCTTTTTTCGAATTCTATCACCTTTACCCCCCCTATCTCGCATCATTTCATTCCATCAACACCAGACCTTCACCAAACACCAAACCTTAAACAAACATTAGTGTATTTCCGACATAATGAAACAACACGACAGATTAGAAGAAAAGAAAATTTAGTCGTTATATTCTAGGCCCGAAGCCTAAAAATTAGCAACAAAAGTATCCGCAAAGCCCGCATTTCATTAGCAACAAAAGTATCCACAAAGCCTGCATTTCCATGCATCTAGATAGTTTCTTTCACAACGACGATATGAGGATGAAAGTGCCTGCGTTTCCCTCATTTCCTACTAGTCATAATAGTCGACATCCTTGCAGTTATAAGAGTCATCAGACTCACAATTGTCTTCCCACACTCCTAAATGCTTGCCAAGCTCAAAAGAAACACATGCATCTAAAGCTGCATACTTGATCTGTTCATCGCTCAATGTCCACGCATCCCAGTCGCTCCTCCCCACCCAATATGACTTCTCAACACCTTCCAAACCAAGAATCTCATTCGCCATTCTCGCCATTGACATGTACCGGCAATCAGAATTATGTTTTTCAGCAGCTACATATCGGAGATCAATTGGGTCAACATGCAAACCATAACTATTAAGCATGGAAGCATCTGAGGAGTTCCATACACCAACGAAATTGTAATTAGGTTCTTGCAAGAAGTTGGCAAGGGATTGAGGGACGTAATCGGCTTGCATGATCTGAAAGATAAGGCACCTATGCCCAACACACAGCTGAAGTGTTGCAGCCGGACTCAAGAAGCCTGCACGATGGGGCTTCCATTGCACTCCAAGGCCGACTACAAACATATGAAGGCGATGGCGGTGGATAAATTCAGTTTCAGATAACCAATTCTCCACAACGTAACCAGAACGAGTGACAATTGTTTTGATGGAATATTTGTCAAAATCAATAGAGAACATTTCATGTGTATCTGTAGTTTCCAACAAGTCAATAACCACACTGTCTCCCATGGTGATAAATCTCTGCTCTCATGTACCATGCAAAGAAAAATGACATTTTTCATAAAAGCATTGATATCTATAACTAGTAGCACTAGAATGAGATTATAAAAAAAAAAGCCAACAAGTATTTCAAACTTTAAAATAAGAATCTCTTCTAAAAAAGAGAACTTCCAGAACAATTAATCTGATGAGAGAATAGTCAATATAAAATAAATTTAAGAAAATTCCCAACATTATCAGCAAATTATTCGCATGACACAGTCTATTGCTATAATTTACTCATTTTATATAACATTATACTTCCAGTATTATAACTTGGAACAGATACCAGCTACGAAATATCTTAATGGCCACATTGATCCAGCAGTGGTTATTGTTCGAGCTTCTAACACAAATCCATCATTTTCAAATTTTGCAGAAAAGAGAACAAATGAACAAACCAAGTTACTAAAAACAATAGACATTGAAACTACTAATTCGCAACAAGTTCTCAGCCACCAGAGAAAGTTGGCTCTAGAATCTGGCTCCATAAACATTGTTTAGTGTTAGCAAAAGATACTTACAACGACATGGAAGGATAAGTTCTCATTATTGTTAGCAGGTAAGACAAAAAATGAACACCATAAATACCACTTGAAAAAGGTAAATTAACAGATTAGTAATGCAGAGAATTTTCACTAGTACTTAGCATTAAGGCTACCCATAGAAAGCACGTTATTTTACATCCCTCCACATAGCCGTGTGCAGGTAAAAAACATTTCCCATATCAAAAACCAAAGCCAAGAACTTTGGTCACGGAGAGAAAAAATCCTCAGAAAATTTATTCTTGGTTGTTCTGGAGAGGAACAGTGAGCATTATCAATAAACATTAAAACAAAAATGCTCACCGAGAGATTTCTTGAACTGATACAAAAAAAAACAATAGGGAAGATTACATTACTACTAAAAAGACCTTCCTTGATTCTAGAACAATCCCATCCTAAAAGCCCCACAGATAAACGAGTTTGCAAGCGCATCTTGTAAGCATAGTGATAATTAAAAATACTTTTAAATCATCACGAAAAATTGCAAAGCAAGCGCAATAATCCCCAACAGTGGTGAATGGAAACTCACTTAAAATTTTCATTTTTTCAGAACATATATCAAGAGCAGCATACTACTACAAAGCACCCTTCGGCACTATGATTTGCTTTGAGAATTAACCTACAAGCATCTGATCATCCTAAAAATTCTGACTAGCCTTTTTTAAAATTCCGGGGCATAAAATCGCCTACGATAATCCATTACCCTGGAATAGAAAATAACAAGACAGCATGCACAAAGTTACAAAGCCCCTGCATTCACAACGTTCTTACAAATAGAACAAAAGAGTGGGGAGCATACAAAAACAATAGACAATCAATCGCCAGGAGAAGCGCAACATCATGACTAAAGCAATCACAGTAATACAATCCAAAACACAGTATGCACAGTGACTACGCTCGTAAAAAAAAACAGCGCTTATCTTTTTGAGGACGTTGGTAGAAGAAGAAAGCGTACCACTTCGGAGGAGAGTCGCAAGTCTGTGACGTGGGTAGACGCCGGACTCCAACACAAGGAAGCGAAGAGCCGCGATCAGCGCGCGGTTACGGCAGTAAATGGCTCGGTAAATGGCCCCGTTTCGAACTTCGAACCTCTGATTTCTTAGTGGAGGTACGTCTTTTAGTCATTGTTAGTTCGATCCCCTAAGCAAGTATGACAAATTAATTATACCACCCAATTTAAGAAGCTGAGTTTGTATTGTTTATGCTCCTTATGAACGTACGTAGGGCGTACACAATACCAATCGTTGGCGTTGATGATCGTCAAAATCTGATACAACTTAGTGAAGTTTGAACAAAATTTGAAGTGTAAATACCTATTAATGTTTTTTCAAAACTATGATAAGTTCTTAGAGAAATAAAGGGCGAAAGAATTTAAAGCTAATTATAATGATATATCGATCAATGAGATGCATTTATTTTCATTATTTTTTATTTTAAAATAATTCAATAATTTGTACATAACTGAGTCATATAATTACCAAGAAAAAAATACAAATTTATATATAATACAATGAAATTAAAAATGTATGAGACTAGCTCCATGAGATAATTTGTTATTTGTTCTTTGAAAAGTTTAAAAATATGTACAATTTCTTATGATATAATAAAAAATAAAATTATATATTCACGTAAAATACTTGAATTTAAAGACAAACTATATAAGTATATCTTTCAAGTTTTTCAATAATAAGATGTCACTCAAATACTATATATAATTTATTTTTAAAAATTGTAAATGAGTCCATAAAAGATGAAGAGCTTCACACATGGTGGTATTTATGAAAGTAATTATGTCTAATACATGTGCTATAAAGAAACGTAAAAAACCTATACAAGGTGATACTATAGTGTTTAAAAGTATGATAATAAGCACATATAAGGATTCTCTAATTAGAGATATAATTAATATGATCATTTCTCTGCAAATTAATTGTTCAAAAAGAATGAAGGGAGAAAAATAGTAACATAAAATTAAAAGCTACCCAGAGAGGGGGAATTGAAAAATACATACTAATAAGGCAAATATGAAAATAAAGTGAAAAGTAGATCCACTGTATTATTAATTTATTATTATTAATACTTCTTTAGTATTCATATAATGTATACATTTTATTGTTACAGGAAGAACCTATAATTGAGTAGATATTATTGACCTTTGCCCCATGGCATCATATCTTAATATCTCGTGATGGTAACTATGAGGATAATTTGGCTATTACGTTAATTTAAACATATTGTTTAATTCCATATCACCGGCGGCGAGCAGGCCTTGCTCCACCCCACCAACCCTTGAGGCCTTGGGCAGGCCGCGAACTGGTCGTCCTCGCAGACGCCGAGCTCACCGCACCTTGCTGGTAGTTGACACTCGCTGGCCCGGCCGTCTCTGGAGAAGAGTGTGAATGTCGTCTCCCATGGGCCCCGGTCGACCTTCTCGTAGAAGTTGTGCACCTTAAGGTTGCCCTCGTAGTCTAGCCGTAGAAAGGAGTACGTGGCGTTGTACTTGGACCGAGCCCATATAGCTCCGCCGGAGCTGCCTGACTAGTCAGTGGACTTTGGCCTCCTCCGTCTCCGGCGAGGCGCGGAGGGCGACGTGCTCGAGAGCTCCCTTGTAGACCTCCACTATGTCCGATAGGTCGTAGTAGAGGAGGGGCTTAGTGTTCGAAGCAAGGGAAGTAGTAATGTACAGAGCAAGACGCTTGGGCTCCATGACAAGCGAGTAAGCCCCGTCGGTGTTCCCGGAGAACGACGCCCTGCTAACGTGCTTGCTGGGTCCACTCCGACGGAGAACCTGGCCGATGAGGAGAGTGTCGGTCGGGTGGTCGAAGCTCTGCCATACGAACCTCCCCTCGCCATCGCGCAGCACGATATTGCCATTGGAGAGGACGTCGATCCCTACCACGCCGCAGTTCGCTGTGCCGGTCTGCTAGGCGTCGCGGCCGAGGGAGAGGGGGGCGTTGTCACCAACGGGGCGGCCGCGGTTGGCCTCCCAGAACCAGAGCATGGTGGACTCGGTGTGGCGGCTGCCCATTCGGAGGGCGAGGAGGTGGGCGTTGGGGGTGGTGTTGAAGAAGCAGAGCTGGAATGTGAAGTTGCCGAGTGGCCCTTTGTTGACATGCTTGAACTGGTTGGAGGCCGGCACAGCAGACTCAACAACAGAGATTGCACGGATATAAGAAATGAAGAGCATGAGGGGAGATCATGAACAGCATTATTACGAGCTGGATGTATGAAACCTCGAATTAGGATGGTTGTGTACGAAGATCAACGATGTTTAAATACTCTTTTAAGTGGTGGGATCTCGAAGAGGGTAAGGCAGACTATGGAAGGGTTTGGTAGAGAAATATCAAATACTGGTGGAGGAGGACAACATGCAATCTGACTATACACACTGCTATTTAAAATCGGATAGACGGGGAATCATTAAACTTCATAATCATGGCCATGCAGATGTTCAATTCATTTGGGAAGACGAAGTTTACGTTCAAGCTAGGCATTATTGTCGGTTGGCCCGAATCAAGATCCCCATGGGACAGCTAATTAGTTGCATTGCACGGCGGAGTGACTCGTTAGAGGTTTATACAACCTTGTTAAAAAGGGTATAAACAAATCAAATTTATTCGTAAGTATTTATGTTTAACTTGATTTAGTTTGAACTCATAATTATTATTTTTGTGCTCTAAAAACACTTGTTTCGAAATAAATAACTAGTTAAACAACGAACATAGCTAGCTAAAGAGTGTTCGGCTCAACTTGATTTGAAACTCGAATTTTATATATTTAAATTCGAAAAAAATATTTAGCTCAACTTAACTTGTTAATAATATTGAGATAACATTAAATTTATATAATATTTGATAAGAAAACTTTGATCAAATATAAGTTGAGTACAAGTCAAATACAAATATTAGTTTTGTTCGAGCCCTGGTATAAAATATGACAACTCAAATATTAACCAAGTTTAAATACCATGATTTTGAACGAGGCACCTTGTTTTGCATTCTAACATACACATATGAAGAGAGTTTGTCCCTGCTTGGAAGTAGTTGGGTCATTTACGACACTAAGGGACGAGACACTATGCGCTCAAATGAAGGAGGTCTGAAGTCTTCGTATTGGTGTTTAAATAAAAATAATATCCGAAGGAATAATTTTTTTAAATAATTTATTAATTTTATTTTTTTTTAAAATAAATATGATATTTTATTTAAAGAACGCTGACAAACAGAATGATGCCAACAGTTAATTCGATTTTTTTAGAACACGTAGGGCCCAGGTAAATCGGAAGGGCATTTTCGGCAGTACAGTTCGGGTGGAGTTGTGGAGCATTTGGCCCGTCGTCTTCGGCCCCCCCACCGGCACAACCGTCACACCCCACCTCAACGGCCCGCGGCGCCTCTTCTTCTTCTCCCGTCCCGGCGACTCCGGCGACGTCGACGGCGAGATGCCCCTCGTGCGCCTCCAGATACGCAACGAGCTCGGTCTCGCCGACCCCGCCCTCTACCGATCGGCCCCTGACGACGACCCCAAGTCCGTCCTCGAGGGCGTCGCCGTCGCCGGTCTCGTCGGCATCTTACGTCAGCTGGGCGACCTCGCCGAGTGAGTTCTCTGTTCATTTCCGCTCTCCTTTTTTCGTTCTCTGTGCTTGTCGGATGCACTTTCCTTTCTGCGTCAACAGTAAAATTTGGGATTGGTTGGGCTTGAAAATGTGACCTTGTAAACCCTAATCATGAAGATATTTGTGATTTGTGCCTGTTTAATGAACTTCCGGTGGCTGCTTAGTTTTTGGCCATGGCCGTTGGGATGATGCGGAACAGTGGGGAACTTGCAGTAAGCTCATACATCGTAGAATCAGTGGTTTGGCATTGAATGGTGCTTGAAGGTGCTCGATTACTAGCTACTAGGAATGAACTAAGAGTGAAGAATGGTGGCCTGTTTGCTCGTACTTTGCTAGGGAACTACTTCGAGCTAATTCATGTTAATTGGGAAGTTGTTGATGTTCCATCTCTAGTCATGTTCTTTTCGCTTTGATAGATAAGAGTTATACGTTGGATTAAGGTTCCACTGGTGAAAAGAAGGTGAAGCTATTCTGGTTGAATAGCGATTCTATGTGCTGCGGTCCAATGTCTCAGTTGGTGCATTTGTCCGGCGATGAGAGATAAGGTTTCTTGAAGGTTTATCCATTTTAATTCTTGAACTTCTTCATTCAACTTAATAATTTTGCCAAACACCAAAATGATGGACATTAACAACAACAGTTTACTATTGGGAAGATTCCTTTTGAACTCAAACCTGTCACTGTTTGATGATCTTTAATCTTATTTTAGTTCAATATCTATCTGTAGAACTATCATTATCTCAATTCGGCTACAAACCGAAATTCCACTTTGTACTAACTTTTCTAGTTTGAAAGAAGTGTTTATTCATCGCTGGTAAAAGATGTCAGATGCGCGCAACAGTGGAGCGGGCATCTGACGTTATGCTAATGATTCTAATTTTCTATCTGGCTGTGTTGTCTTCTGTATACGCTAGATGCATGCCTTGTGCTTCTTATCAACTTATAATTCATATAACTGTAGGTTTGCAGCTGATGTGTTTCGTGATACCCTTGAGCAAGTGGAGGCTACAACTTCTAGGTGCAATAAGATTAGGAGTCAGGTGAGGAGCATAGAGAGTGCCCTAACTCCTATTGAGAAGGCAGTTAAAGTACAAACAAGCCACTTGCATTTTGCCTACACATCAGGTTTGTTTGTGAGTTAATTTTTTTTTTATAGAATATTTTTCGGAAATGTGGGATTGTATATTGAGTTTGAAAAATGCTTTTTATGCTATTGCAAAACTATATAAGAGGCTAAGGACTATACATGTAAATCTTTCCAGCGTCCTTTGTCAAAAATTTTTTTTTCAGGTTCTTCATGGCATTCCAAGGTTAGAACAAAACATAAACATCTCAATCATAGTGGCCTGCCAAAGTTCATGATGGATACTTATGAACAATGTCGTGGTCCTCCACATTTGTCCTTGCTAGACAGGTAGCTTCCAATCCATAGAGTGATTTCCTTGTTTGTCATATGACTTTATTAATAAGCCGGTTATCATCTTCAGGTTTGATTCTGCTGGAAGCGGTGCATGCTTAAAAAGATATTCAGATCCATCTTATTTTAAGAAAGTGCACATGGGCTCTGCACTCTCAAAAGTTGAGAAGGATAAAAAACGAAAAAAGTCTCGCCATGGGAAGGTTATCAGACATCTCAAACTTGATTTATCCATTCAATTATTACATGAGACTATGTTGATCATGATGTTGTTTTCACTGTGAATTTTCAACTCAGCCTTTGAGTCAAATTCGAGTTAATGTTGGGGCTTGTGGAAATTATTGTGTTAAATATACAATTTTTTTGGAAGTCAGCTAATAAAATTTTGTTCTTATTGCCAGATCTCTTTGTCTATTTCCTTGAAATGTGATTGATCAATTTCATATTCCACTTCTAGTGCCTGAGGTCATTGTGAAATATTTTTTGTGAAATATTCATTGTGAAATATTCGATTGGTATAAGACTTTTGTATGCACATTGTTATATATGAGCACCACCATTTCCTTCATTAACGAAAGAATTCCAACTTTATCTGATCTTTTTTTTTGTCTGTTTTATTAGCAGAAAAGGAGATTACAGTCCAAACTTGGAGTTGATTCAGAAGCTGTTTCTATAGTTGGTCACCACGATGGGGCAAGGTATATAGTGTTTCCAGCAGCTTGTGTAATAAATCAAACTTATGGCAGTTGAAATCATGTAAAATTACTTGAACTATATAATATTTTGAAACTCACAGTTGGTGAAATGTTGACATGGCAGGTCACAGTTTACATCTTTTGATTTTGATATGGCCACTCCTAGATCTACTATGGCTTTAGAGTCAGATCCTTCAAGTTATTTACTGGCATTTGGCTCTGGCAAGCATATTTTGTATTCCAATAATCCATTGAAGTCTGTAAAGGATGAACAACATCAATTACCCACGTCATTGAGGAAGACTAACTGTGTGGAAAACAATTCATCTGCTCTTGAAGATCTAATTCAGATTAATGAGCATTATGATTTGCAGAAAAAATTGTTGCTTGGAGAAGCTAACTTAAGACCATCCTCTGTTTCTTGGGATGAGGGTGTGGAAACATCTGCGTCCAATGTTCAAAGGTCTGAAGAAAACTTTGGTAATGGGCCGGTGCCTTTAGAATCTATGCCTACACAGTGCGACCTGTCCAAGTTGAATGTGATCACTGCCAATCTAGGAATGTTTGAACAAGATGACATTGTTTTTGATGTTGTCAATATGCCGGAATCTTTTCCACATGCAGATTGCTTGGATGAAATTATAACGAAAGAGGAGTACTTCATAGAAGGCATCAAACCTTTGAATTCCTCAACAGAGATGGACACTCAGTGTCAAACCAAGCAAAAAGTTATTATGCAGAGCACAATAAATTTTGAGAGAGTTGATATTGCATATGAGGATACGCTTCAAGCAAGTAACATGTTTTCAGATTCTTCACAGGAAGATTCTTGTGTTCAATCTTACAGTTGCTCAGAAAAAGAACCTTGTCCAGATCTAGGCCAGGTTGAGCCTCTAGAAAAGGTTCATGTGCAGGCCAGTCAAATATTTCCAGCTGTTCTTGATACAATCAGATTGAGACATATATGTGAGGAGAATGGGGATCAAATCAAGCAAGAAATTGAACTGAACAGTGATGTACAAGCTGAAGAAGTTGGAACTGCAGATGGATTCATTGTACAAATGGGTGATCAGTTAAGAGATTCTGTTAGTGAAGAATCTTGTAATTTACAAAGCAGTTCCTTTGACGAGAGATCTTCACCAGCTCCATATCAGATCCAACCTGTAGAGAAGATCCATTTGGAGGGTACTCAGATGCCCCCACTAGTTCTCGATATGGTCAGTACAAGAGATTTTAGTGAAGATGAGATTGAGTGCCAAACCAAGCAAGAAGTGGGATTGGCAAGCACTCTAAAAGCTGAAGAAGTTGAAAATGCAGATAAATGCACGGTTCAAATGAGTAATCAGTTTAAGGAATTTCCAAGTGAGGTATCTTCTATTCAATGTGACATTTCCCTTGTTGATAGAGAAACTTCACCAGTTTCATGCTTGATCCATCCCATGGAGAAGACCCATGTGGAGGTTAAAAAGACAACCCCACATGGCGTTGGTACATTTAGTTTGAGGGATTTTGGTGAAGGGGAGATTGAGTATCAAACCAAGCATGAAATTGAATTGGATGGTGATGAAAAAGATGAAGTTGGAACTGCAGATGGACTCACACCTCAAATGGGGGATTGGTTCACAGATTCTCCGAGTGAGGGATCTTGTATTTTTCCTGACAATCCCTTGGACAATGAATTTTCACTTGCTTCATTTCATATTCAACCTGTAGAGTTGGTTCACGCAGAAGTTACCCAAATACCATCATTAGGTATTAATATTCTTGGTACAAGAAATTCTGGTGAAGAGGAGATTGAATGCCAAACCAAGCTAGAGGTTGAATTGCTGAGAAATGTTATTGCCAAAGAAGTTGACAATGGAGATGGACTCACAGTTGGCATGGGTGATCAGTTTAGAGAATCTCTTTGCATGGGTTCTTCTATTCAAACTGACAGTTTCGTTGGTAATGATTCTTCACCAGCTTCATGCCAGATCCAACCTTTGGAGAAGATCCATGTGGAGGCTAATCAGACTTCCTCACTTGCCCTTAATACATCTAGTTTGACAGATTCTGGTAAAGGGGGGACTGAGTATCAAGCCGAGCAAGAAGTTGAGTTACCAAGCAATATTATAGCTGAAGGTGTTGAAATTGCAGATAAAGTTGTGGCTCAAATGAACAATATGTTTACAGATTTTCTAAACGAGGAACTTAGTATTTTACACGGCAGTTCGTTGGACAATAGATCTTCACCAGCTTCTTGCCAGATCCAACCATTAGAGAGGACCCATTCAGAGGTTTCTCAAACGCCGCCACCCGGTCTTGCTATGGACACCACCAGAGATTTTGGTGAAGTGGAGATCGAGTTTCACACCAAACAAGAAGTTAAGTTACAGGATGATGTAAAACCTGAAGAAGTTGAAAATGCAAATGTTATGGTTGAAATGGTTGATCAATTAACAGATGCTCTAAATGAGGAGTTTCCTATTCTATATGATAGCTCCATTGACAAAGAACTTTCACCAGCTTCATGCCTAATCCAACCATCAGAAAATACCCATGTTGAGGTTTGTCATTTATCCACACGTGGTCTTCATATGGGTAGTTCGAAAGCTTTTTGTGAAAAGGAGATTGAGTGTCAAACTAAGCGAGAAGTTGAAACTGCAGACAGTGTCATGGCTCATATGGGTGATATGTGTACAGAATCTCTTGAAGGAACTTCTATCCTGTCTGGCAGTTCTTTGGATAGTGAATCTTCACCAGCTTCACACCTGTTCCAACCTGCAGATAAGATCCATGTAGAGTATAGTCAGGGATCCCCTCTAGGTCTTGATGCACTTCGTTCCAAAGATTTTGGTGAAGAAGAGACTGAATACCAAACCAAGCGAGAAGTTGAAACGCAGACCGACATAAAAGAAGAAATATTTGAAAGTGTAGATAAGTGTCCAATTCAGATAGGTCATCTGTGTGCAGATTCTATAAATGAAGATTTTTCAGTTCTATCTCATAGTTCTTTGGATAAAGAATATGCACCAGCTTCAAGCCCTATTGAAAAGATCCATTTGGACATTGTTCAGGCATCCCCACTTGGTCTTTGTAGAGTTAGTTCGAGGGATTCTGGCGAAGGCGATGGTGAATTTCAAATCAAGCAAGAAGTTGAGTTTAAGAGTGATATAAAAGCTGAAAGGTTTGTAACTGTAGATTGTCTTGATGTTCACATAGGTGATCTGTTTACAAGTGCTTTGAGTTCAGAGTCTTCTATTTCATCTTATAGTTGCTTAGGTGATGGATCTTCGCCAGCTCCATGCGTGATGCCACCTGTAGAGAATACCCATCCCGAGGTTATTCTGACATCTTTTGGTCTCGGCAAGGTAGGTTTGAGAGCCTGCAGTGGGAATGAAAAAGAGATGGTGTGTCCAACCAAGCCAGAAGTTGAACTCCAGAGCTATATAAAAATGGGAAAAGTAGAAACTGTAGGTGATCAAACAGATTTTCTCAACATAAATTCTACAAACCTATCTTATTGTTCCTTAGACAAAGAAGCTTCATCTGCTCTGTGCCCTGTCTCACAAGAAGATGCAAAAACAATGCAAACATCCTTTCAAGATCTTGATACAGTTAGTTTAAGAAATTCCAGTAATTTTTCTGACTGCCTAGACTCTTCAAGAAGCGGAGATTTCAGTTTGAGAGGTTCTAGTAAACGTGCTGACTGTCTTGGCTCTTCAACAGGAGGAGATTTCAGTTCGGGAGATTCCAATGAATGTGACAGTTTAGGCTCTTCAACAAGGGAAGATTTTAAGTCAGCTTCTTGGCCACCATCTTGGTCAGTCCCTGCTGATTTACAAATGCTTAGAATTGCTGGTAATCTGTGTCATCCTGAGAACGATTCAAAGGCATCTGGGTTTCCTGAAGGTACAATATGGACAAATGGTGGCCTTTTAGGTCTTGAACCATCAAAACCTCTTGATTTGAGTGGACCTGATGATGTTAATAACAAGAACCATAAGAAGCCTGACACTGCTGTCTCAGAAGAGCAAGCCATCAAACTTGAAGAACTAAATCCCTATGTTGTTTTTGGTACCTGCACACCTAGTGTACCAAGACAAACTTCTCTTGAACAACCATCTAGTTTCTCTGGATTTAGTAATATGTTTTTGAAGAATGCTTCTTGGGGAAAGGCCTCAGTCACTGACAATAATTACTGTGAGTCTTCTGTGGCTTCTGTTAATGCTTTGCAAGAACCCCTCCGTGATATGCCTGACAAGGTAACAAGTGAGTGCACATTTCCGGCACTTCATGATGTAGCTGTGGAAGAAAAGTTTGGGTTGCCTTCCCCTGCACTAGAACATATGAAAATATCTTTCCATTCTGTTAGTGGTTCAGAGGCTTCTAAAATGAAACTAGAATTTTTTGGTGAATCTCCTGTCAACTCTCAAGAGGGTGGACGTTTTCCTTCCTTCCGCCTGTTGCTTGATCATTCAGGTACACGCCATGCTATTGATTCTGATTCAGAAGACACATTTTGCAGATTATCTCAATATATGTCCGACGATGCTCTCAGTGAGTGTTCAGACTTGAGTTCAGAGCAGTGGGATTATAAAGAATGCAGTGGGAGTAAGGACCATGAGATATATGAAGTACTGCGAAGTGCACCTTCTAGCTCCTTGGAAATTGATGTCAGAGATCTGGTTGAAGGACCTTAGGGCATGATATGATGTGTTCTTCAATGTCGCAAAAGGATGAAGTGGAAAGTGCTGTCTTCGAAGATCCATCATTCCCTTTTCCTTTACTCGAAGCAAGATGTGTCACTTCTTACATGAACTCTTCTCTTTAGAGATACCCAACAACCAAACATTTTCCAAGTAATATAGTGAATATAGCGTAATACATAAATGAAATGAAGTGCTTATTATAAAAAACGAATTAATTGCAATTACTGTACCAATTTGTCCATCATCTTTTTAATACTGGTGTGGTAATTAAGTTGGTTTAATATAAATTTTTTCCGGTCACATCCAATATTTTTAATTGTAAATGTTATTTGAAAAAAGAAGAAAATGCAGGTTCAAAAGAGGAAGAGGGTGCAGAAAGATAAATTTATCTTTACTACAATAATATTTATTATGCCGATATAACTGGTATTACAAATAGTGGATATGCATGGTGAAGGACAAGTAATTAATGTTTTGTGAAAAAAGTACTTAAATATTAATAATTTTTTTATTAATTATACAAGAGCTAAACAATATATTAACGTAATAATATTAAAACACTGCTCTTTTAAAATCTAACTTGCGTTGAGACATAGATGTCCTTTTAAAACTTAATTTATTTATAACAATCTTACAAATAATTGTCATAAATGATACTTTTTTAGACTATTTATTATTAAAGATATTTTGGGAATCAAATCTTAAGTTCCATCACGCTAATAGTTTATAGTTAAATAAATGATTGTGATGAAAAAAAATTGGCAATCGTTTTATTTTTTGAGTTGGTGAAGTATATTAAAAATAAGATGAATCGCAATCACATTATCAGTCAAAAACATATAATAGAATTAAACTAGCATTTCTTTAAATTCACGAGAAGTTTTTCTACAAACAATTTATTTTATACTTTAAGCGCTAATGAAAAATATAATATATTTATCTAAAGTAATTGTATGTGTAAAATGTTTCCCATCATTCTATAAAAAAAATATTTAGCACGGTTAAGTTTATTTATGATGGCGTGCAGTATGTTAATAAGATCATTTAGGACAAAGAATAGGGTGAAAACTTAATAAAGGCAAAGATTATCTACATTAAAACTAGGCAAGATTCATGCATGCACAGTACCTATATTAAAAATATATTCTTATTTTATAAATAAATTTTCATTAAATCATTATGATATCTTAAAAGTATAATTTAACTTTAAAGATAAATTTTAATTGAACAGGAAAATAAATTATAATAATTTTTTTATTATATTTTGATTGGTCGAGTTATTACTTTTTCATAAAAATCCAACTTTTAGTTTTCTTTTTAGTAACAAGAGTAGATAGATTGGACGTGCGTAGTTAGAGGGGCACATAAAAACCATTATTTTCTAATAAATTAATAATTCAGGAAAATGTAATAATTTATATTTCAAAATATAGAATATTTTTATTTGATTAAATGGATAAATAAATAGATAAATCTATAATATTTGCCACGTCAGATATTTAAGGCCATTTGGAACTGGGGCCTTTGGGATTCACACGGGAGGTGTCTTTAAGTGGTATGGAACAGTCACCCAACTCTTCAGCCTTGGATAGGCCAGAATAGACACAGTTTCGGGTTTCACTCCCAGCTTTTTCTTCTACAAATGCAAGGCCACAAGCAGATTATTTGGACGGAGTTCAGAAAATTCCAACCGACAATAATCATTTTCGCGCGGAAATTCCAGACTTGACTATCTCCATTCTTGTCCATTACATCTTTTATCGTTTCAGCTTGCATCTTCAACCGTGAAGAAATATGTGAATCATGATCTGGGCGATATCACTACATACGTATAATATGCGCACGTCGTCTACTTGAGCAAGTTTGCAAATTTTATCTTTATACATCTGAACACTTTCAGATGCCATCATCATTCACGGTTGTGCTAAACATGGCTTGTATTGATGTTGGGTGAATTAATTTATCCAAGATCAATATATAGCTAGCATTGAGTTCATTTATAACAATATCTGTTCATTTCCACCTACAGAATATTCAAGTTCTTGAATCCTATTTGAGCACTTCATTAACACTAACTCTAGTACATCATTCGCGCATGATGGAATCAGATTGTCCAACAGATGATGCAGTTTCATTGGCGCTTGGAATGAACGAAAAATAAAGCATTAGCTAGAACTTACGCGAGGAAAGACGCAAGAGAAAGCATGCATGGAAAGATGAACAGCGACGCAAGTTTTGGTTCCCCTTGTTTGATAATAAAAGGGTGTCGAATAGCGACCACAAAGGAAGCAGGAAAAGCTAGTTCTGATTGTAGCCAGTGGGACATCATAATCGAAAGACAAGCCATGACTCATCGCATCACCACTATTGATTGACCCAGAACGAGAAGCAGTACTAGCTACACCAGTTGTGAATGGAAACAAAATTAGCTCTCAAAACCCAAATTGGCCAAGTCATGCTTGCAACCACCATTCGTTAAAAGAAAGCCAGACAAGCAGCTTGAAATGGCCAAGTCATACTGCAAACATTTTGCTCTCTTTCTTTCCGCTCTCATTATTATATTTACACGGCACCGCCTGATTGTTTGTTTGGGTGCAGAAAATGAAAATGGACCCAACAATTCCTTGACTTCAAAATCAGAAATTCTAAATTATTGGCATCAACTTTTTGCCGTACATGGTACCCAAGTCCTGACTTAATTTGCTCCGACAAAAAAGTCTGGACTTAGCTTTCTGTTCAATCTCTCTCTCTGGTTTCTTCTTAAACTTTTCTGCCCACAAATTTCCGGTGGCAATGGGGGACTTCAGAGGCCCTACGTCTAAAATCTAAATTAAAAGTGTATATATATATATACCATATTAATTATCTGTTATTGCAGATCAGCTAATAGCTAGTTGAGAAAAACTTGTCCCCAATTATGACACAGATTATAATATAACCAGCATGCGCGGAGGGTAAGATTCTGTAGCTGTTTTCTATCAAACATATTTTATGCGCTTTGGTAGTTGTTGCATGCGTGGTCGGCAAAGTAAACATAACATTAACAGTTTTTAAGGTGATCACTAGAAGAAGAAAAAAATATGTTTTATGATTATAAGGTGTCAAATCATAGAAGGTAGCGAAAAGCGAGTAAATAAATAACAAAAAATTATCATTGAGAGGCTGCAAAGAAACGAGAAAGGTTGGGGCTGTCTGAAATCTACTCTCCTTTTTGAAGCAGATAAAGTTTTTTTTTTAGTACCATCTTAATTGCAGGTTTTACAACAATAAGTTATTTTCAAAAAGTAATATCAAAGATTCATATAATAAGAAATTTTTAAACAAACAAAGCAAAAAATGTTACAAATTTTCCCTCTCAATATTGTAAGATTATAATATCTTTTCAAACAACTAAACTACGACCGAATTTATAATGAAATATTTTTAAAACATAATTAATTATAATCTAGATAAATAATATACATCTTTGCATTGTTATTTATATTTATTTAATTTTAAATGTAATAAACACTTATTTCTATTTTTTTAAAACACTTAATAATAAATTTATCTCAATATTTTTTAATAAATTAATTTATAAAACTTGGCTACAGGTGGATGATGATCTTATCTCGCTTGTGGGTGTATTTGATATGAAGTGATTTGTGGCTCGTTTCGTTAAGACTGATCAATAGAAAGTTTTGGCTCAAAAATTGAAATGGGCTGCTACAGTTTATGTCAATCTAATATGTTAATTTAATACTCCAAAATACGTTGCTAAGATGTTCTTTGAGGTTGCACGGTGTGTATAGTAGTCGAGCAGTTTTGGTATTTGGCAAGAAATCAAGCTATCTATAATTGCCGAACTTTGCATTGTTAATGTGTTCTTAATCAACAAGAGTTACACTGTTCATATTGTGATCTCATGTCATGATATCTAAATAAATTTGATGAAGATGCATGCACTGTAAAGAATAAAAACGTCACAGCACACATTTGAAAAAAATTAATGCATTAATATACGTATATATATGATAATGAATCACCACATTGAAATGTTTTTTCGTTGAAAATTTTCTCTTCACGCATGCATAATTTCCCAATGCAATGAATTAGCAAAGGCACCTACGAAAGCATGTCGTTAGTCAAGAGTATATAATTATATGCTTTGGAATCTCGTTTAATTTGTTTGAGAAAAATGATCCTTGCTTATTTTCAACGACCGTAGTAATGGGTTTGCAACAATATTCATCGTTGCAAAATAAGGCATTCTTATTTGAAATCATCCCCCTTTGTATTAAGTTTGTCATTATAAATCTAAAAATATCATTTATTATTAAATAAATACTAATCTTTAAATAAAATGGTTTATTTTTTACTCAGAAGTGCACTCTAGAGCATATGCAATAATCAAATTAAGATAATTTGCAAGCAACACATGTTACGCTTGATTAAACTCATGCTCACATCATAATTAAAATAAATATAAAAATAATTAGTATCAACGGCAAATCAAATAAAAATGGGAGGTATTTTAGATCAGCCGCAAGTGATATTAAGCACTCTGAATAAATATTTAGATATAAATTAAATTCAAGCACCGAGATGCAGACTTTTAAAACTCGGAATTAATACTCTTACTTTGCATGTCATAGAGTACAATCTACTCCCAACCAATTTTGAGTTATTTATATTAAAATTTTGATTATATAAATAAAGAGTTATATGAAATTTATAAAACTCGTGATCTGAGTTTAGCTAAAGTTTGTACTTGTGAATCAATCAGTTCAATCATTGGTTTGAATCAAGTCAATTTTAAAACATGTGTGTTGAGCTAATGCCAGTTATATATTAGGACCCATAAAGATCATGTGTACTCAAATATATAATAATAATATCAATAAAACAGCGACAAAGCGAATTATAAAAGTGTACGAGAGCACGTATAGTTTTATTACTTTATTTATATTAAATCATAGAATTAAAATAGTCATTTATTACGTTCATGGTTGCAAGAATCGGAATCGGAATCGGTTTTTTAATGAATCAGAATTGGAATCGGAATCGGTCTGAATCGGTCAAAAATCGGTTTTTTTGAATCGGTTAGGAATCGGAATCGGAATCGAAATCGGTCTGAATCGGTTATATAAAAATATATATTGACAATTTATAACATAAATATATAAAAATCATATATTGATGTTATTTTGATATTATTTTGATATTATTATGTGTATTATAGTTTATCATATTTTTTTGGATTTTTTTAAATTGTTTGGAATTAATTATTATTTTATATTCGAGTCAGATTCAAGTCAATTTTTAATTACGAGAATGTCACCCCTCTCCCTCACCTCCACCCCTTCAC
>JAVDBV010048205.1:0-21679 GCA_032619315.1 Piper longum | reverse complement strand
TGCCCTTGCCGTGCCACCACACCCAAAAGACTCCATCTCACAACCGACTACAAACCCCGATTGCATCTTGTTAGAATCTGCCTTGCCCTCACCAAGAAAAGTCGCGAGTCAATATACCTTTATTGCCCAAACTTTTCCAATGATTTGGCGGCCACTGGACCACCTCAGATCAATCCCCCTCCTTGAGGCCAATAGATATGGGCAACTCGGTGTAAAACCCGTGATTCGAGTCACAGTTTTATAGTCGTTAGCCGATCAGTTCAGCCGTCGGTTCGAGTTGAGTATATATTAGAACACGTGTACTGAGCCATGAGGGTCATGTGTAGCCGAGTATGTGATGATAACGACATGATTGAACAAAGAATGAGTTATTAGAATGTATGAGAGCATATAGTCGATGATTTTAGATTTCTTTATTTTGTGACCGTAGAAATAATTTTAGGCCGAATAACGCATTAGGACGTGCTATAGTGTAGTTGGGTGGGTTATTAGTTATAAAGCATGCCATTTGGATGTGGTGATGTTTGTTTTATTTTACGGGATTTGTTTCGATTTTTTTAGGATTTATTACGAGATAGTTATCATTTTTTACTCGAGTCAGAGTCGAGTCAATATTTATTTACAAGTTTGCCACCGAGTCCTTTTCTTTTTCCCTCACCATTTTTTTCCCAAAACCCTATTGCCGCCGCCGCTGCTGGGGCCACCCGGCCACCGAACGTCATTGCCCAGCATTGTCGTGCTGCCTCGACTATCCCCAGCCACGATTGGGACGCCGTGATGCTAGAATCAGTCGCGACACCACCATTGTTCTCGAAGCCGATTCGAAACCGTTTGGGCTGCGTTGTCGCTGCCGTAACGCCGACGACCACCCTCTCGACCTCCTCGACGTTTCTCCCTTACCCAGCGCGGACGTTGAGGCCGACTGTGGGCTCGATTGGAACGACCCACCACGTCAGCCAGATTTGGTGTAACACCCCGATCCGGTTCACTCTCAACTCGGACCGGTACCGTTACAATGGATCGAACTACTCGTAAACTGATTAATTTGGTTGACCCAAAACCTAAACGGCTGCGGTAGGACCCTCTCGACGTCTCAAGAAGGAGTACGCCGCTAATGCGCAAACAAACAATGTATGAATGAAATGAAAAACCTAGCAGAATACTACATGAATGTTATGACAACTGGTATACCAAAAATAATTAAAATAGCGACGAAATTTACGAAAAATCCTAGGATAAAACGGACAGAATCTCCCCTAAAAGTGCAATAATGGAGCGACCTGTTAAAACAACACAATATAGTATGTCCATATGAAAATAATTCACACCACAATAGATACAAAACATGAATATACGTCACAGTTAGGGTCTAGCCCCACCTTCAAACCTTGCTCAGTTCATTTGGCTCATTTGCATCTTAACATAGCAAAATACTGCTTGTCATTTAGAACTTTCTTCTCTAAAACAAGTTCAACAATTCTAAACAAGGCATACAAGCCTCACATACACATGCATATATGTACACCACTTGTAAATCACAAGCATCATTCAAACCACATCATCTCTTACGCAAAAGTCGGCGTGTCGCCAGGCCTGTGTGTGCAACGCAATCGCTAATCCTGCGTCAAGGCCGACATACTCTAGTCATCTTCCTCACCTACATATATATAGAAAAACGTCAGCAACGATTGACACTGGTCCAGAAATAACTAATATCAAACTGGAACATGAGAGCAAACTCTCATGGAAAGCAAACAATCATATATCTTCCTCAAGAACTCTCATAAGGGCAACTACAAAGGAGCCATTGAGTAGCTGTCTCAACAGCATCCTGATCTAGCTGGTACTGTGTCGTTCTCGGCATTTCTTTTCTAATCTCATTCTCGTGAAACCTTTATCCTAAGCCCTATCTAAACCTCAATATTTCTCCTGGTCTTGAGCATGTAGGCCGAGTACTCTCAGGCATACGCCTTCAATACTCTTTGAGCCACTAGTCCGGACAAGCGCTGTACTTAACAATACCTGTAAACCTCCACGTTTCTCCAGGTGTTAGGAACTCAAACGTGGAGTTGTCAAGATCCCTCGGGAATGGAACAGTCCGCTGGCACTAATCCAGAGCCCACTTTGACTGTCACGGCATCCTCTGCATGGTACGTGCAGTCGATTTCTCCATTTCTCGCCTCACTGAAAACTCGATAAAACTATTTATAGGGCTGGATCGGGATTTATTATAATAAGCCCGAAGGCAACTTGAAGTGGATTTTATTTTCGAAAGCAAACTGAGGGATCTCATCCTCGAGGGTTATTAATTCCGAAAAGTAATCGACTAGATGACCCGTGTTAGGTGGGGTCTGATAAATTAACCACCTGACACGTCCAACTATCTATAAATCAAATCTATGATGGAATAGAGCGATAAAACCTGAGAAGCATGTCCTAACGGACCTGGTAGAAGCTTCGAGTGTGTCCACGCTCCTAGGCGGCAAGATCCTACTCCGTTCCTACACATCAAGCTAAATACTAACGCTCATTCATGATGCATACACACCTCCTATAGCAAACTCACATTAATAATCATCAATACAAATTGTTCTACTATAAGTTATGCTAGATTACAGCAATTATTTAGTCCATCTAATTAATTCCTTAACATTCATTTTAATACCACACATCACACACATTCATACTTGTATTAACATGGAAATATCTAACACATCAATCATTAATCCTAACATCCTAGCATGTTGTTCACTCAATCAACATTGTTAATTAATTAGATCAAAATAATTATACCTCGCGCGGTTTGTGGCTCAGATTCGGCACTCGGAGGCGTCCGACGTTTGGTAGGGTTCGACCGGAGGGATTCGGTGGAAGATCAGATGATTTCCAGCGAGTCTGATTTTCTGGCAAGCTCCGACTATTTTCCGGCAGTTCCGACGGTTTTTCGGTGACTGTTCCAGAGGGGCAATCAGGGGTAAGGGTTAGCACCGTCTAGTCAAGCTCTACCCAGTGGTGGTGACGATGAGAGCAGCCGCGGCGGCGATGACCACCAACGGCGGCGTCGAATTCGGTCGGGGCGGTAGTCGCTCCGATCGGACTCACGGCCGACGTTGACGGCGGTGCTAGGTAAGGGGGAGGTGTCTGGGAGGTCGAGGGGGAGGGCTCTGATATCACAGCGGCAGCGGTCCAATGCAGACGGCGGCGGATCATTGACGGGGTAGTGACCAAATCGTGGGCGATCCCGGCGTCGCAACGGCTATAAGGCGGCTAGGCTTGGTCAAGAATACTAACTAACTCGTAATAAATCCTAGAAAAATCTAAAAAAATCAGGAAAAATCCTGTAAAATAACACAACACAACGGCACACAAATGACATGCACTATAACTAATAAGCCGCCTGAATACGATATACGCGTCCTAATGAGTTATTCGGTCTAAACTAATTCTACGGTCACAAAATGAAAAAAAAACAAACCATCAATTGTATCTCTCATATCCATTGATAACTCAGTATGCTGATGCGTATCTGACGCTATCATCGAATACTTGGGTGTACATGAACCCTCATAACCCGTGCACACGGTCGGTCTTGGCCCCATGCACGTACTCTGAAAGCTAAACCGACTCGAACAACGGTCGAACTGACCGGCTGACTTCTATAAAACCATGACTCGAGTCACGGGTTTTACATTTGGTGCCACCGCTGACGACCATCGCCCTCACGGTCAGCTGTGTTGTCACCACCATTGGGTCGGGCTTGTCGAGACAATGCCAACCCTTACCCCTGATTGCTCCGCCGGAATAGTCGCCGAAAAACTGTCAGCAATGGCTGGAAAACCACCAAGTTGTAGGAAAATTACCGAAACTAGCCGGAAAACCGAATTGACGGATTTCACTGGATCTTCCACGGAGTTCACCCGGTCGAACCCGATTAAGTTTCGGATGTCGTCGAGCCCCAAATTCAAAATTCGAAACGCACACACGATGACACGAGGTATAATTACCTCCAAGTTTATTATTTAGAATTAATGATTGTTAAACAGCATGCTAGGGTTGAGTAATTGATGTGATAAATGCCTAAATGTGAATGAAAACAGTGAGTTAGATGATGTGATTAAGAATGATGAGGGCAAAGTGACTAATGAGGTAGTCTAAGCATGATAAGTGGTTACGATATAATTTAGAAAAACATAATAAAATTGATATGAATAGGGTGAGTTGTAATTATTTTCACATTTATGATTATTTAACTATTGATAAATGTTTGTATTGTAAGTGTGATAATTAGGACTAGTTTGATGCATTATTTATTTAGCAGGCATTAGTATTTAGTTCTGATGTGAAAGTACGAAATAGGAGCTCGCCGCCTAGGCTCGATGACACGCTTGGAACTTCTACCAGGTCCGTTTAGGACTCGTCTCTGTTTTGCGCTCTATTCTATCGTATGTTTGGTTTTCTACTTGCAGGACGAGTTAAGTGGAATTTTATTTGATCCCATTTAACTCGGGTCATTTAGCCGAACAGTTTTCCAAGATTGATAACCCTCGAGAATGAGATCCCTCGAGTATGTTTTTGCAATTCAGATCTACCTCACGATGCCTTCGGGCCTACTTTATTAATCCCAACCCAGATCTATATATGTATGGTTTTCGAGTTTTCGGTGAGAGATGGAAAGAGGGAGGCGGTCATGGCTTCAGATAAGGCATGTGTTCGTCTTCGGGTTGATGTTGGGGAGGACCCACTTCATCCTGAGGGATCTTGCTAACTCCGCATTTGAGTTCCTCACACCCGGAGAACGTAGAGGTTTACGGGTACTGTTTAGTATAGCGCACGTCCGGACTTGTGGTTCAAAAGGTATTAAAGGCGACTTCCTGAGAGTACTCGGCCTTCGGCTCAAGGCTAGGAGTAATATGGAGGACATAGAGGGCTGAGATGAACGAGAATGAGATTTGATGCAAGACACAATAGATGAGATGGCCAAGGAAAGAGAATGAGATGGAGAGGGGATGCTGCCACTCGAGGGCGACGACTCCCATTTGTGCCCTTGTGAGAATTATTGAGAAAGTATATGATATTTTTATTCAACAGGAGGGTTAGCTCTCATGTGCTAGTTTGATATTAGTTATTTTTTGGACCAGTAACAATCATTACTGACGGTTTTGTACTATATGTAGGTGATGAATTTGATCGGATGTGCTAGCTTGGACGGAGGAGCATTGAGGTCTCTTGCACATACACACACATGTTTGATGATTGAGTGTTTAATCTTTTGTTTATGATTTTATTATATTGAAATTGAAGTGAAAAAATGCAAAGAGATGATGATACACTGTGGTTGAATGTTAACACGATGATACGATGTTAATTATGAAGAGAATGTACACGTAGACTGAGACCCAAGTTTTAGAACAAGTATACAATAGATTATATTATGTGAAAATGAAGTTGTTGATATATGAATATATGTTTGTATATATTATTTTGACAGGGTGGCACCTAAAATTACTTTTAGGGGAGATTCTATCCGTTTTTACTCAGAATTCCTTTTTGATTTTATTGCAATTGTGTTGATGTGTGTGAATTGATTTTCATGTCATCTATGTAGTAGCATGTCAGGATTTTTGTGCATTCATTTATGCATATAGAGAATCATATCTCTATCTTAAAACGCCAAGAGTAGATTTGGGTCGCCTTAACCGAATCTAGTAGATTAGCAAATGGTTCGGTTGGCGTTAGCATTTCTGGGTCGGCTTACAGGTGAACCGAGTCGGGGTGTTACACTCGGACCTGGCCGCGGCTGGAGCCCCACCCTTGCAGGTGCTGCACCTTGTGTGTAAACTGACCAGGTCCGAGTGTTTGTGATTGTTGTTTGCGTCCTGTTGCTGTGTAACCTTGACAAAGTAATGATTGTGTTCCCCGGCCCGAGTTGCTAATTGTGATCCACCCCAAACCGACCCAAAGACTCTATTCAAGCCCACTGGTTTGGTTCAACTTTTATTCATTATAGGAGGGATCCAACATCCTTCTCGTGCTAGGTTTTGTACAAAATTTGGCACTCCACCATTTTTTTAAGTTCACACACTTTGGTGAGGTCTATTCTTTCATTATATCATCACCAAAACTAATTTGAAGATTTGGGTAGTATGTGCAACTCGGAGCCATCAAATCAAAAGCTGCAAAAATCTAATTTGATTATAAATTAGAAAAATCATTAAATATTGGATTGTCAACACCTACTCACCATAGATTAAGCTGTGAATTTACATTAAAGTAAGTTAAACCACATAAAATATCATATTTTTATCTTGCATTTTATGTTTTGTTGATTATTAACTCTAGGCCTATGGGGTAAACCCTATCTTGACTCAGGCCTCCTTCATATAAGTGTCTCCGCCTTCTATCCAGCGATGCACAAAATTGTGAGTCTTATACTTTTTCAAGAAAAAATTAATTTTATAAAATTCAAATAATTTTGGATAAAATAAATAAAGATGCAATTCATGATCTATTTTAATTATATAAATTGCCACAAAACTAATTATTTATTTATTTTCCTTTTTCATTTTAATTGCTCAAATTGAATCGAGCTAATTCAATTCGATCCGACTCAAGTTCACCTTTGAACTCAACCGGGTATATCGTGATCAAGCTGAACCTAAAGTTTTTTTACCTTGGCCACCCAAATTGAGTGAACCAAGCCAAACACTCTTAGTCCAGTGTGGCCAAGACCATGCATTGACGTGCGCAGCATACGCCACCAAGGGTGATGACGTGGCATCCACGAGTCCGCCCCAATGACGATGACATGGCAAGGGCGTGTCTATTGTGCAAGACCCCCCTTCTCCTTCTCTCTTCCTCCCTCCCCTCCCCCGAAAAAATCTCCCCCATCCCTATTCCCCCACCCTCTCCCAACCCTAAAAATCCCACCTTTTCTCCCGATTCGATCCCCCACCCACCCCCGTGCTCGATCCCCGTGTGCCGTAGGTTTTTCTCCCGATCAATTCGAGCCCAGTTTCGCCCAATTTGGCCGGTTTTCGCAGGCGCTGGCGTTTTGCCCGCCGACGGGGCGTTTGCGCGGCGCCTGGGGGCGAGGATTTGCGAATTCGGTGTAGTTTTTGGGGGGTGGATGGTTGTGGGCGGCATGTGAGCGGTTGCTAGGGTTTTGGGGGTGTTTGTGGTCATGGGGAGCACCGGCGAGCCTGAACGGAAGCGCCGGCACTTGAGCTCAATCTCGCCGACTGCCGCCGCCTCCGCCGCCGCCAAGCGGCATCCGCTTGCGCCTGCCCCGGATGACAAAAAGGTCTGGTCTTTGGTTTCGATTCGGTTGTTTTTTGACGTTTTGTGCTACTGTGTTGTGTTGTGTTGATTGATTGCTAGGCTTATTAGATACACTGCCCTTTATTTGCCTGTTATTGACCTGGCTATGTAAAATTGATTAGTTCCGAGTTTTGTTTTTTTATGTACCATGGGAGTTAGAGTTCATATTTATGGTTATGTTTTTAGTTCGTAGTATTGCAATATTGCTAAGCAAATATCATATATAAGTTTAATGTTGCACGTCTAGAACTTCTGTTTGTTGGCCTTTTGTTTTTTATATTATTTGTATTCTGGTGATTGTGGATGATTCCTCAATTTTTAGAGGGCTATTTGCTAATTGATTGTTAGGGCTTTTTGATTCTGCTAGTTCTTTGGTTTTGTGAGCATATTTGGAATTTGGCTGTTCTTTTTTTATAATCTATAGTTTGATAAGTGCTGACTCCTTTTTTTTAAATGTGTTGTGTGCTTGGGTGGGCTATTTATCATCATGCTTGTAGTTCGTAGTATGAAATGTTCTTTTTGTTACTAAATGAATTTCATATAGGTTTAATGTTGCACGTTTTAAAGTTGTTGCTGTTTGGTGGTTTTCAATTACTGGTATCCTGGTGATAGTTGATGATTCGATTATTTCTGATAGCCATTATTACCTGCTTGCTGTAACCATAAGTCTAGTTTTAGGTTCAAAGCTTTTCCCCCTCTCGTGGAGGTCGATTTGCACAACTTGCTTATCTTGCTTTATTTGTTTTGGTGTAGATATCTTTTGTTTTTTTTTTCTCTTCCATTATTTTGTAGCTCTTTTGAAGAGGATATTGATTGTACCCTTGGTATAAGATGCCAGAAACCAAATTATAAGGCTCGAGCGTGTCAATTAGGCGATTTAATGACATGTAATGTGTTGCTGTGGGGGTTTCATATATAATTTTTATGTGAATACATGCAGTCCAATGATGGGATTCATTATCTATTGCTGGAATTGTTTATCAGTTGTTAAATCAAATGTAAACGTGTGTTGAATGGTTTTATCAAGTTTTTTCATGCATTTTTTTTAACGAGATTAAACTTAGGCTGGAGCCTGTGTTTCTTGTTGGACTTACTTCTGGTTTGTTTTTTGTTTTAACATTTATCTGTAGCTATTAGAGAACTGGGTCGCTTAAGATTTTATATCATAAGCTTTAGCTAAAAAGTGAGTTGTTCTATTTTGCAGCTTGATGTTGCGGTACTCCAATATCAGAACCTTAAGCTTGCTCAGCAGTTAGAAGCTCAAAAGGCTGAATGCTCTGCACTAGATAATAAGTATCAGTTGTGGAAAGACAAGCAGAAGTTTTACGATGAAACTTTAAATACGGTTCATAAAACTTGGAAACAACTGCTGAGTGATTTAGAACCGCTTACTATGAAAACGAGTTGGCCATTGGGTGAAGAGGTTGATGCAAAACGTAGTCAGACTGTTGCGGGTGAGCAAATTGATTTTTTAATTAATAAGTCTTTATCTATAATTTTGACATTTCCACATTGTATTTTAGAATGTCACAATTTTCTGGCACTGTTGTTCTTGTGAAAATTCCTGCTTTCATAAATATATTTTGACATGATTGATCAAAATAAACTTTGTTGTGTTGTTGGTACTGCTTGCCAACTGTTTTTTGGTCATTGTTTCTTTGCTACCATCATTTTTTGGAAGTCTGTAACTGCAGATGCTCATTTTACATGATTCTAGGTGGACCATCTTGTCTTCCTGAAGATACATTCCTCTGCAGACTATTGGTAACCGGAGCTACTGATTGTTGCTTCGCAAATGATTCACCTAATAAGGTGGAGGATGATAGCAAAATTTCAATGGATGTTATCAAAGATATAATAAGAAATACTGTAACTGCAATTGATGACATCTGGAATGCAAATGATCGGCTTTTTTGTGAACTTCGTGCTTTACAACTGGTAGAAGGTAAGGACTAGCCTATTCCAGCTTTATCATGCTGGATTTTTCTGTTGGTGTTTTTTGTTCAGTCTCAAGTTCATCGAATCCTGTTTATGCTCTGTCTCGAGTCTAGACAAATGGTGGTGGCCACTAATGATTTAGAGTTGAAAGTTAAAAACTTGCGGACGGTGCTTGGTGATCTCCATTTGAAGCATAGATCACTGGGAGATAGAGTTCGAATTTTGTGTGATACTGATGCTAAGAATAAAGCTGAGCTTAAACATCTCCAAGGTAATATTTACACTTCATGTTAAGTACTTCTGTCTTAACTTTGAATTCTTTCCCACATGAAGGATTTTCATTTAAAGGTTGCATTTTAATTGCTAATTCTTGACTTTTTGCGTCATTAATCTAAAATAATGACCATTAGGTTATTAAATATTTTTCTGTATACTATTTAGGATTATGTGTGGCTTGGGCTTGATGTGTAATTAACAGTTATTTGATGCAACATTTTGAAGGGGAGTTGGATAGTACCATTGCTGAATTAAAAGAGATTCATCAAAAATTATCTGCCTTAAAGGCCCAGAAAAATGGTGGACAAGGTGCTTTTGGGTTTCCAAGTGTAATCAACAAACATGTTGGAGTGGACAAGGCCTGTGATAAGCATAGAGAGTTGCAAGATATGAAATTTGCTCTCAACGAGTTATCGGTAATTTATCGATGCTTCTATTGCTTATTTGTGTACTTGTCAATATTTTATTCACTTTGATGACAGATGAGTTTTTCTTTTGGAGCTTCTTGACAGAATTTGGCTTCCAATAGGCTTGTAGAACTTCGTAATGTGCATGAAGAACGGATCGATAATCTAAAGAAATTGGCTAACTTGCAGGTACCATCTATGCAATTATTCATTTTTAATGGGATAGTGAACATCATTTCAAAAAGGACGCATTGGTGTTTTCTCATGACTAATATCTGGAAAAATTCATGGCACAGAATGCTTTGAAAGATGTGAAGCGCATTATAGTGTCAAAGCCATACATTCAGCTTAAAGACCAGATCGAAAATTCCAAAAATGAAATTCATCAGTGTCGAACATTGTTAGAGAAACTACAGGTGGTAACTGGTTGGTAGTTTATTGTTTAGAAGGTGATGTAGTATTTCTCACAATACTTACACTTCTGACCTTTCCAAGGGCAATATAGGTTGAGAAGGACACATCTATCTGGTGGGAGAGAGAAGCGTGTTTAAAAGTTGATGTTGTTGATATTTCTCATCATCTATTAATGATGGTTACTTTTCGGCTTTCTGAACTGGAAAAGGAGTTGCAGAAACGGATACATGATAGAAATCTGGTTGAAAGTAGGCTGAAAGATGCTTCCAAAAGACCTGGTATGTATGATGGCAGCTAGTGGACCTTTATTTTGACCCCTGCTGCATATTTCTTTTTACAAGGACTAGTGCAATGCTTTTATCATGTTTTCACTTCTATTATGTTTGAAAAGCCATATTCGTTTTTTGAGAAATCCCGGAAAATAGTCCTTATTTTTTCAAATTGGGAACAATTGTTTTTGTTTCATTTATTTTGGTTGACCCTTGATAATTAGATTCTCTAATGTTAATTAGGAAGGAAAGAAATCATAGCTAACTTTAAAGCACTGGTGTCCTCGCTTCCAAATGACATGAGTGCCATTCAAAGCCAGTTGAGTAAATATAAAGAAGCAGCTTCTGGAATCTATTCTTTGCGAGCTGAAGTTCAGTCATTGTCTTCTATTTTGAATAGGAAGGTAATTATGGTTAGGGTATGCTTAGATGGTCATACTTGATTTCATTTCTTTTTTTATATGGATTATCCATTTGCTTTTTTCATTTGATTGTTGCCTTCAATAATCAGTTAGGCTCTAATCCTTCCTACAGGTCGAACATTTGCATAATTTGTCTGCTAAATTGGCCAATCAAGATGCAGAGTTGCATAATTTGAAAACAGTGGTAAATCTCTATTTCAATTTTATGCTGCCTCTTCTAATATAAGCTGTATGGGCTTGTGTGATGTAGGATGAGCAATATGAATGATTTAGCTTAAAACATTAGAGTGATTCTTCATTTAGGATCCCACCATCCACATGTTAGCCTGAACTAATTGTGTATCTGTAACTGCACTCGAAGACATAACTCATAGTTGTCTACTACCAAACGCATGCGGTTTTCTTTGATGCATTTCAGCCTTCACCTTTATTAGGTTTGTACAGATTATTTTTTTCATAAACAATTATTGTAAACCACTTGGCAAGATTGATAGCATATTTATATGTCCAGCTCAATTGACACTTTGTTGGTATTTTTGGGCTTGCTTAATTGATTACTTGCAAAAATCGTGGATGACTATAATATAATTGTAATGACCTAACCCAAGTATAAATCGATGGGCCAAGTCATTTTTTTTTTTGAAGAAATGATTTGGTCTTACCCCGGTAGGTATTGGATGTGAGAATAATTTTTGGAGGAACTTATAATCATATCCAACCACTATCTACGGGGTGAAAAGATGGGCATATGACATAAAAACTTTCCACTTTGTTTCTGCATGGTTTGTGTTATTAGTTCAAATATGAAAGCATTTATTATTTTTTTTTCTTTTTTTTTTTTGAAAATACATGGATAATCTGGTTCTTTTGGTGTTGGTTGGTGCTACTCAAATGGTATTATGGACTTGTTGTGCCATATTATGGACTTGTTATTAGTTCAAATATAAAAGTATTTAATATTTTTTTCTTGTTTTTTCGAAAACTCATGGATAATCTGGTCCTTTTGGTGTTGGTTTGTGCTACTCAAATGGTATTATGGACTTGTTGTGCCATAATTTTCTGTCAACTGTTACTGCCTGGGATTGTAAAATATGTAGCACCTTTATGTCTTTGTCAAGGATTACCATCTGAAAACCCAGCTTCACATAAAACTGTGAAAGAGAAGATGGTAAGCACTTTTTTTTTATAATGAAGTAAAATATTTTATAAAAGAACCCAAAGGGATAAAAAGATTACAAGAAGGTTATGAAGGTAAGGTTTTGAAAAACTACATCCAGAATTCTGAAATAGCATAGTACTCGTGAATGGTCGAGCATCTAGCTTTAAACACGTGCTGTAAAAACAATCAAAATAGAGATGGTTCGAATTTTATAAGACTCCATGCAAAACACGCAGGTTAGGAAGTTGAATATTTCTCATTTTTATCATGTTCAATGTTAACATCCCTGTAGACATTATAATCCAGTGAATAAAAGCATGCTTGTCAGATGTCTTTGAACCATAGAAGAGGAAAGGGCACAATTACCAGAGAGTGTGCAGAATTTTTCATTAACTTTGAGGGAGATTTGACTTGAGGGATATAGCCAACCTTGGGTGTCAAAAATTTGGAGAAGGTTAGGATGTTTTTGTTTAGAAAAGTTTAAGTCTTTTGATAAGACAACATATTTACAGAAAGCACTCAAGGTCAATTGAATCCAAACGGGGAAGACTTCCAAGCTTTGTGATTGTTTTGTTATCGAAGTTGGATAAGGGAGGTAGTTACTCCAATCAAGGATCAAAGTCTGGATGAGGTTACCATCACTTGAATGCCTATTTCAAATTATAATGTCTTCTGAAGGCTCATATTCGAACTTCTTGAGAAATCTTAAATTGTAATACTTGTGTGCTCATAAAAGCAACATGCACATTGTGTGATAAAGACGTTTAGCTATTGACAATGAGATGAGGAGTTTGGTCATTGCCACATATATTTTATGTTGCATAAAAATTGATAGACAGAATTATCCTACTGCCAGGATAAGCTTTACTACTTTGACCATTATTTTATAGCCTTTAATTGGTAATTTCACTTATTTAGAAAGGCTAGCCTTATTTACAACATAAAGATTCAGCTGATGATATTGAGTTACAAAATATAGTAGCTTGAGGTTGGTGATTGCAAAGACAACATCTGTTGTGCTTTGAGGATGTATAAGCTTTCAACTTTACATGGACCTGTATTGCTGTTAATTTTGCGAGTATTGAACATTTGGTAGACCTCACATAATTATTGGGTATAAATACTGGGTAAAAATTTTAATATGAATAATTCCACCACGTTTTATGTGATGGTTTTGTACAATTTTGTCAAGAAATGATAAGATTGAATTCTTTGATACTTCCACTGAGATAATACTAATTATGGTCTTAATTACTTCAGGTTCAGGATTTGATGGATAATGTCAACGAGTTGAGGCTATTCTTAGAGATGTATAAACGTGAATCTACTGATACTCGGTGAGATCTTGTAAAGTGAATACAAGAAAAGTAAAGCAATTATTGTTTTTAACTTCAATCCTTATCGTGTAAATCTTAATTTCTGCTTGACATACGGATCATAATTGTTTGAAAAAAACTCAATTTGGAAACTGTGAATTGACTGGTTTCTTGATTTCTGGTGCCATATTTTGCCAAAGTATGATTAGTGTACAATTGATCAGTTTCATGTTGTGAAGGGAATAGTCACTGATGTTCTTTTGTTTGTTTTTACAAGTGCAGGGATTTAACCGAGGCTAGGGATTTGGAATACAAAGCATGGGCCGATGTCCAAAGGTTGCAATCTGCTCTTGATGAGCATGATCTGGAGCTGCGTGTTAAAGCAGCCAATGAAGCTGAAGCTACTTCCCAGCAGAGGCTTGCAACCGCAGAAGCTCAAATTGCAGATCTAAGGCAGAAATTGGAAACTTCTGAAAGGTTAGATTGATGTAATTTTTAGTCATCGCCATCATCATTGTTTAGATTCTTTAACCATTTCTCCTTAAAAGCAGTTCTTTAAAGTTAGGAGAGGGAGCCAAATAAGATTTACTTTAACAATCCTTCTCACATGCAAGCAAAGGTTTATGAGATAGCACGTGAATGAACATAGGGCGAATTGTCTACGGGGAATAAAATGGGGCAACTTAGTATTCCTCTGGTAACATGCATCTGGCAGGATTCTAATGCACGCCTTATCTGATGTCAAAGTAAATTTAGATCATTTAACCATATGGAAGAGAACTAAATGTTATTTATTTTAACAGTCTTCATTTACCCGTTATCTTAGCTAGAACGGGATTGGCAGATGGGCTGTTGTGCCATTGATTGATTGCTTTCGCATTCAAATTGATGCTAGAAAACCATGCAGAAACAAAGTATGGTAACTCTAGTATGCTGCAAATATTCCGGTTTATACTGAATTGTCTATGTTCTCTTCTCAGGGATTTCCAAAATCTTTCTGAGGTTTTAAAATCCAAACACGAGGAAGGAGAGGCCTATTTATCTGAAATTGAGGTTGTTTGATTGTTTCATGATTTGTGATATTTATTTTGGTAAATATTATGTTTGTCTGATTGGTTATCCTGTCCAGACAATTGGACAAGCCTACGAAGATATGCAAACTCAAAATCAACAATTACTGCAGCAAATTACTGAACGGGATGATTACAATATCAAGGTAAATATATTTGTCTATTTTATCCAGTGTCGTCCTTCTGCAACCAACTGAATTGTATATTCTTCTTCTTCTTCCATGGGATACCCAAATTCAAATTTGCTGCAACTTTTAAAAGTATTGAGCTTTTAAAAATAAAAGAAAGCAGACACAATGTTATTGTTGGATGTCTGCTTGAGCTAGCCGATGCTTTTTTTTGCACTGCATGATCCCTTTTTATGGTTCCCTTTTTTGTTTTTCTTGCTTATGCTTCATATGGTGGCAAGCATGCATAGCTCTTGCTTTTAATGCATTGAAGAATTTTATTGTTTCAGCTTGTTTTGGAGGGTGGGAAGGCAAGACAAATGAATGATGCTATTGTTAGGGAAAAGCTAGTTATAGAGAGGCAGATCCACGAGGCTAATTCATCTTTGGATTTATATGATGGCAAAGCTTCTTGTATGGAAGAGCAGGTACTAAGATCTTTCAAAGTCCCTGACTTTGCTTTTTGAAAGCTTGGTTGTTCCCCTGAAAATTTTGCATTTGCAGCTGAAGGTGTTTACAGAACAAGTTCAAAAATTAACAGATGAAGGACTGCAAAAATCAGTTACTTTAGCAAATGCCAAAACTAAGCTTTCAAATGTACAAAAAGAATCACATTTACTAAGACAATCTTTAGAAGAGTCTCAATCCAAAGTCATGAAAAGCCGACTCGAGATCGCAGCAATGCAAATTGAAGTTGAGAATGAGAGGTATAATTAATTGCTCATCGCTTTCTCATTCCTCTGTTTGGGAGGGTTCTGTTGTTAAATCTAACTCTCTGAATTTACAGGTTTAGAAGAAAGAGGCTAGAGGATGACTTGGACAATCTTGAGAATCAAGCTGCTCGTCTTAGTGCACATGCAGATAATTGTACTTTGGACAAACTTCAGCATGAAATTAGAGAATACAGGGAAATCTTGAAGTGTACAGTTTGTCATGACAGACAAAAAGAGGTTTGTCACTCTATCAATAGACTACAAATCACAAATATATCTAATATCTACACTTTGTTCTCATCCTATAAATTGCAATGCCTTGTACTTCTGCTCTATATTAAAATGTGACAAACCATCTAATGTTTAGTCTCTAAGTGCATTTCCTTATTTCCTCAACACTTTCTGCTTTTTATTGTGCTTTAAGACGTACACCTTTTTGTCTTGTTCAATAATGAGACTTAATTCTTGTGCTAACTCCAAATTTTCCAAATCAGGTTGTGATTGCCAAATGCTACCATTTATTCTGTAATCAATGTATACAGAGAACCCTTGGGACTCGCCAGCGGAAGTGTCCTAAATGTGGCTCAAATTTTGGGCACAATGATGTGAAAAATGTTTATATTTAGTGACCATGAGTCGCCACTCTTGGTGGGTAAATTTTCCTTGTCTCAGAAGATGTTTGTCTAGTGCTGATTTTTATCTCGAGGTCACCTGCATGAAGACCCTTGACGTGACGAGAATGGTAATGGAAGTCCGTTCTCAAGTCAACCGTCTAATTATTAGGCCAAAGCATGACCATCTGATGCAGATGGGCTCTGTCAGCCATGATGCTTTTGTGAGAAAAGATATTTATGCTACGAGAAGGTAGCATATGTAAATCTTCCATGCTTTTGCATGGTCCACGATGTCCATTGACGGGTGTGGTTTTCAAATCGGTGTCGGCTTGTTCCCTTGCTGTGTATCTATAGCCTGGGCATTAGTATTGAGCTGACCATAAATAGGGCTGATAAGTACTGTATCCTTTTCTATATGCCTTTGCGTTCTTTGAATTGAAGATGAATAAAATTATAAGAGTGCTAATATTTGTTTTTTCTTTCCTTGATTGTATGAGCCAGAGTTTACAATGATTGCTTGCTACTGGAATGCACTGGGTATTGGCTACTATTGAGTGCCCTTTGAGCGGCAAGTATTTGGGTTAATGGCTCTCATGGTAATACATCTATTCTTGTGAACATTCTATATATTGTTCCTGCTTATCTCTGCATTTTTTCTTTTCCCGCTCATGGAGGCAATTCATGGGGTTTATAAGTGGAGAAATCTTAATGAGTTCTGAGGCTATAGTTGAGGCATTCTACGAAGTTTCAATTTGGAGAATATTGGTAGATGTGGAAATCTTTTCTGGGCTCTTACGACAGCCAAGTATCCATGTGGTTTTTGGGCAGTTTTGTTGGCAAGTCCTTTAAATCTCTACTGATATGAAACATGCAAACAAAGTGAAGGTGCCACGGTGGGAAAGTAATCGCTATGGGTAAAGTATGATACATAGAAATGGAGGTACCAAGCTTGGAGGTATAGGTAATTAGGTAAATGCAATATACACACATTTAATGTATATTAGGACTTGGGACTATATTGCATGGTAGACTTTAGGCCGAGGAAAGAAATTTTGAGAATGGACTTTTCTTGAAGGTAGGTGGATTGCATGGTAGACTTTATAGTTAGCATGTATCCTTGCCTTAAGCGGCACTTTGACTGAGAAAGAAGTGAAAGAAACAATCCATAGAAAGATTTGGAATAAAAAACTACATAGTTGGAATCTTTCATCAAAAAATATTGTAATATGACTGCAAAAAATGTCTAGCCTTGTATTTCTCTATTCCAGGGCCTACCACTCAGAGAACTATAGCAACTCAAAAACTAAGGAACTCATTAGCTACAAGGGTTTGACATTCGAAAGGGTGGGTTTTATCGATCGAGAAAGACGAAGTGTATTACATCTCCAAAATCTGTCTCTCCAAAAGAAGTAAAAAAAATGTATGAATGACAATAGAAAGATGAGGAAAGAAGTTAAAAGGCGTAGAAAGATTAGAGAAGATTGTCAAGCTTTTATGAGAATACATCTAAGCAAGTATGCGGAGAAATGAATGCCACATGTAGTTCCAAGAAATTTTAAAGTAAAGAAATTTTGTGTATGTATATTTTAAAAAAAAATTATAAGAAACAACTGTACAAAATTTCAAGTCAATATGTGCTATATTGTTAGACGATTAAAGCTAAATATTGTTATTCAAGCCAGAGTGAGGATACCAACAGTGTTCATTCTTCTATAAGTCTACTTCCTCCATTTCAAATATGGAGATTTCGAAATATGACTATTCGATTGCAAAATTTGAGAACAAATTTATATGAGCAATATTATTTTGCATTATCATTTTTAGAAAATTTAGTTGAAAAACTTGATGAAATAGAGAGTTCATCTTCATTTAGAGTAAACACAAACGAAGAGTCTCGAGAGGCAAGTAGACTTCAATAGTGCATATTTCTCAAATAATAATATGTGACCCTCTTTGTTGTGTACTAAAAGTTTTTTCAAGAATAGTCAAAGGTTGAATATAGGATATGAAGTTGTTCAAGCTCAAATGAAAAAAAAATGATGTGTAGTATTTGTAATGAGAGAGGTCATTATTATACATGTAAAAATGTTCATAACAATTTTAAACCATGATAAAAAAGGATGTCTAATCTTCTATAATGTTATTGAATGATGATGATAATTTTTATCTATTTATATTATTTTTTATATCATATCTATGTCACTTGGAACACAACCATGATATATCATACATTTTTTATCTACTTACATAATTATAATATCTCAATTTTTTATCAAATATTGACTAAATAGAATCTCGATGGATTCGAACCACTATCTTTCAAGAATTTCTTGAGTACTTGTCAATTTTGAGCTAAAGGTCCACAACAATTTATGTCATTAAAAAACATAAGCTGGTGGTATTGATTTGAAACCCAACTAAAAACCAAACAAATTAAGTCAATCTATCAGAGCAAAGCATAACTAAATGACATCCCCAAGTAGTTTACCTGCAGCATATTTTATGAGCTTTATAGCTTTGTAAGTGAAATGATATTAATAAAATGTAGAATACTACTTTACCTCAGCCACATAATAATAATAGCATTTTCTGAAGGTAATCATATTTGAAGGAAAAATAGACAGGCAGAAAAGAATGCCATTGAACTTGAGAAGATATAAACAAGCAGTAGTAATATAAGTTACTTCTTTAGTATGTATGAGAGATTCACGCCAATAGCGGTGGTACCTGCCTACTATGGGATTATAAAAAGATTAAAAAAAAAAAGCCCAACCTATCATGATTTAAAGTTTACCACAGAACAATCTGAACCAATAGGCTTCACTAACTGTTTTAACAATTTTACTTTATAAATATTATATGGTAGCCATTTTAAAATAATTAGCCTATGTAAACTCGCTATCCCAAAATCTACTAGCTACAATAAATCTAAACTAGTAAGTTTTTTCAATAGAAATAGCACGTAAATTGTTTTAAACATTTATGGAAAACTTCAAAATTCATGCGTCCAGATAAAGAATTTTGATCAAATCAAAAAGAGTGTAATTTGATGGATATCATACATAAATATGAACGAGATTTTCAAAAGTTCAAACCTTTGGGCAACCAGGAACGCCATGATATAATTGAGGAAACCCCTCTTCAATAATACCTATTTCATGGGTGAAAAAAAAACATTTCACATATTCATAACCAAAAAAAAATTGAACATTAGACTAATATCAGCAACCAGTTGTCTCTCTATAAATCCGCCTTGTTGCATAAAAAGAAATGACTCAACAACTATATTTTTTAAAATTGTTTGCGAAAATTTCACACAACTTTCTCTTGCAAGGTACTTCTACACAAATAAACTCGTATTACCTCCGTTTCAGACTGTTTAATATTGTAGGAATTGCTTTATCTGCATTGTATTGCAAGTTTTCAATAGCTTCCAGTCCATGATCATCATGTAGACTTTCGATATATCTCAAGCTTAAATCTGTAAGGAAAAAGATGAAAAATAGGTATCAAAACAATGAAGAGATTACCTCCTTTGAACTCTTTTAACTTATTTAAAAAAAGGCACAATCACTAAAATAATCTTTAAGAGGGATTTGATAAATATTTTCGCTGGAATCTGGCAAGTCTTCATATAGAATTTCCATCGCTTCTCTTCACTTCTTGAAATAGCATATCCAACTCGAATTTTGGTCATTCAAAATTTTTCCAAGAGAAGTTAAGATTTATATTTTCAAAAACTATAATAACATCAAGTGGATTTTAAATATAAAATTGTATTGGCAAACATCTCACTCCACACAAAGATAGATAACCTTTTAACCATGGTAACACCAAATTGCAGGATTTTATAGATTGAACTACAGACAAAAACATAAGTTTCTCAACCTAAGTTCAATTCAAACATTCAAGAGAAGATAAGCGACCTTTGATTGCAACACTGAAAAGCAGAATTTTACCAATTGAACTAAATAAAAACGTAAGCATTTTAATCCAAGTTCAATACAAACAAAGATAAATAACTTTTTTTAACAACTGCAACACCAACAAGCAGGATTTTACGGATCGAACTACAAACAACAACGTAATTTCCTCAATCTAACTTCAATACATACTAATATAAATAAATAACCAACATACAAGATCCAACTACACCGAAAAAAAAAACATAACTTTTAATGACCCAACTTCAATTCATACACAAAGATGAATGCCCATAACCTATTTAACAAAGAGGTGAAGTTAGAGCTAAAACAGGATTCTAATCTCCAAAAACGCAAAAAAAAAAACAGAGATTCAACCCACCATGAAAGATTATTACCTCTTGAGTGTGTAACTCCGCATGATGTTCACGAGCCGCGTGTACTTCACCCCATCGTCCCGAATCACAGAGCGGATTTCATGCACGAAGTCTTCAGCGTCAGAATGCCCCGTCCGCACTTCGCCTCCCTTCTTCCGCGACCGCTTCGACCTACACACAATCAACCCAAGACAGAAACATCAGCAAACCGCAAGAAGAACACAATCTACACAATCCTTAGGCCGCATGGATTTCATTTCTAGCCATTGGATTCGAACCATATGGCTGTAGTAGATAGAAAATTTTTTTCATCACAATCCTTGGGCAGCATGGATTGCCAATTGCTCTTCTGGTCGCAAGAGTGGCATCCCTCGAAAGAGAGAAATTAAGATTGTATCACTATTGCTGTCACCATCTTCCTTTATCCAAATTATTGTATATGATAGATTTAAAATGGTTATTAGTAATGCGAAGTGTGAAGAGATTCTGTTTGCTGCCCTCGCTCTAAATAGAGGTAGAAGTTTTAAATTTAAACTAGAGATGAAGCATGCATGCAGAAAATTTAAAATCTTGTAGGAATGGGAATGGTGATTAGATTTGTGAATTCTCTGTTAACTACAGCCATGACCATTTACTAAGATAAAAAAACCTTCTTAAGCCAGCCAAATACGTTTTCCTTTTTGCAAACCTAGCAAAATAAATGTTTTTTTTTTGTGTGCCATTGAGTTGAAAATATTGTCGATGGACTTGAATTAGGACTGTAGGGTTGTTCAAAGTTCGATTAAGTTCAATGTCGAGAAAAAAACTTGATTCGGAGCTCAAAAACGATGGCCAAACTTAAACTTAATAACTCAATTATTCTCTGTATACATATATATATATATATATATATATATATATATATTATTACTATATTAATAATTCAGCCTACTCAAAACAAGGCGTGAATAACTCTTTGATCCAATTTTTAAATCCATTCGATTCAAAAATTTTAAAAGCGTCAATCTAATTACTCGTACCGATTTAACAACCTTCGACAGTGATTCAAACTCTACTTGAGATTAGGTTTTGTTGACTCTTACACCCCTCATTTGATTCGAACACGAAAATAAATAAATAAATAAATAAAAATTGGACGCGAAAACAAATAAACGAATTAACAAAAAAAAAAAAAAAAAAGATGTGAGTGAGGATTGAGCTCACCTTAGTAAGTTTGGTGACGTCTCTTCTCTCTCAGCGTCATGGAGACGCCGTGGGATGGGGTGGGTCGACCAGTCCCTCCACAGGCTGAGCTCCA
>JAVDBV010048204.1:0-21873 GCA_032619315.1 Piper longum | reverse complement strand
CGAAAAGCTTGTAAATAGCAAAGAAGAGAAGGGGGGAAAACAAGAGATTGTTCCTTCAAATTTAGCTGCTGATTACCAAAAAGAGCAAAAGCAGATAGAGCGTGGTGCCAATAACGGACTGCCAAAGCAATCTCCCCATGCCGGCGGGTATGGTTCTCTCTCTCCTTTGTTTGCACCCTTCTTCGTTTTCCAGATATCAGGATATTTACAAGTGTTTTCAACAGCTCAATGAGCAAAACGATTTTGTTCTAATTTAAATTCCATATAATTGTTCTAAAAAACAATGGCTTTTACCGCCAATCATTTGCAGAAGGCATGTTCTTTTTACTGACAGGATAACTACACTTCTGTGATTGATGTTGAATGGCATTATCGTTATCCATTATGAATGGTGATCCTGTTTTCAGGAAAAAGAAGACTCTATTTTTCTGGAAAAAGAGATCAAAGCAATGGGAAGATGTTAATGATCTGGCGGAATTTCCTTACAGCAATGTCAGGCGATTCGCACTCCGCGAACTGTGTGATGCAACAGATGGTTTCTCTGCAGGAAATATTTTGGGGCGTGGAGGATTCGGCAAAGTCTTCAAGGGACGGCTTGCTGATGGGTTTCTTGTAGCTGTGAAGCGATTGAAGGAAGAAAGAACTCCAGGAGGCGAGCTCCAATTCCAGACTGAGGTACAAATTCGCGGCATTGCAGTGCACAAAAACCTCCTCCCGCTAGTTGGAATCTGCATGACCTCCACAGAGCGCATACTTGTCTATCCATACATGGCAAATCGAGACGTCAGTTCCTACTTGAGAGGTATGATTCTAAGTTCACTTCTTCTTTCTAAAATACGTCTATTGAGTTACCCTTCAATTTTATATTTGAATTCTTTTAAGATGGGGTTGTTGTTATAGATCATGCCCCAAATGTGCTGCCACTCAATTGGACCATCCGTAAGAGCATTGCGGTTGGAACAGCACAAGGTCTCTCCTATTTGCACGAACAGATCAACCCGAAGATTCTCCACCGGGATGTGAAAGCTTCAAATATACTATTGAATGAAGAATTTGAACCACTGATATGTGATTTTGGCTTGGCTAAAGCTATGCCCTTCGAGGATATCTATGTGACAACTGCTGTTCGTGGAACAATTGGGCACATAGCCCCCGAGTACCTTTCCTATGGGAAGGCTTCACAGAAAACTGATGTTTTTGGCTACGGCATTACGCTTCTGGAACTCGTAACAGGACAAAGAGCATTTGATCTGGCCAGACTTGCTAACGACGAGGACGTCATGTTACTGGATTGGGTACGAACCTTAACTGGTTTTTTCTACGATAAGAAACTCCTTGCATTGTACTTCTTATGATTTATCAGACCAAGAGATTAAATAATTAAACAGGAAATACACGCGAAGAGAATTTTTCGCCAATACTTTTTTGTAAACGAAAATTAGAACTTGGTCATACTATTGAACTCGATTAATGCTATAGCACATTTGAAAGTTTCATGTCATATAGAGGGTAAGAGCTTGTAGCCATAGTGACCTCTATTATAATCCTACTCATGATTTAACAATTATCACTTTCTAATTTGCATTTTGTTTCATGGCCTACAAATGAGATGTTAGTTACATGCCGTTGTTTTTTCTTTTCAGGTAAAGGAATTACTCAAAATGAACTGTCTGGACAGGATTGTGGACCCTAATCTTTATGGCGTCTATAATGTGGCAGAGCTATCACAGCTCGTCAGCATAGCACTCCTCTGCACTAAGAGTTTTCCAAAAGAGAGACCGATAATGTCAGAGGTTGTAAGGATGCTTGAAGAAAAAGTTTTAGGAGGGATAGAGCCCCAACCATTGAACGTCCAAAATCTTGAACAGGCTGTAGATTTATTCACTAATCATGCTGATGTCTCATCAAACACAGATAGGAAGATCCTCGACAAAGAAACTGTAGGGGATGGTGAAAAATCCGTGACGACGGAGGTGGCATCAATATCCAGTGAGATAGGCTTACCCAGATGAAACCATCAAGCAGAGCCAAATAGTAGGGAAGGATAATGGCAAAGTAATCAAGACCAACATCATATGGGCAAATCTATAGTTGGTTTCAATGATGAACTTCATGCTCTTTAACAAAATATAACGGGGAAGGTTTAGGACGGTCAGAAATCAGATTTTGCTATCAAGGCGACGAGCAAGTTGCACACCTCAATTGTGGAATGTGGATGCAGAGCCAAATTTTCTGCTAGTAGTTTTCACACTCATACACTATTCCATGATGGTTTACTTGTCAACTACTTTGATCAAAATCCCCTGTACATGCTTTGTGATTATTACTCTATGATTTGTGGAGTTTAGATATTTATAGAATCCTAGTTGAAGTAATTGTGCCAGTTTACATTAGCGACGGGTACAAACTACATTTTGCTTGGGTATTCAAAATTTGGTTTCAGTGGTTTTATATAAGCATATTTGTGTTCAAGCATCAAAATACCAAATTGGATGCTGTTTTCCGCGTTGGAACCTATATGAAAGTAGAACACCAGTGTATGTAACTAGTTATGACCTGGAGTTGGTCAAAATTTGGTTTCAGTGGTTTTATATAAGCATATTTGTGTTCAAGCATCAAAAAACCAAATTGGATGTTGTTTTCCGCGTTGGAACCTATATGAAAGTAGAACACCAGTGTATGTAACTAGTTATGACCTGGAGTTGGTCAAAATTTGGTTTCAGTGGTTTTATATAAGCATATTTGTGTTCAAGCATCAAAAAACCAAATTGGATGTTGTTTTCCGCGTTGGAACCTATATGAAAGTAGAACACCAGTGTATGTAACTAGTTATGACCTGGAGTTGGTCAAAATTTGGTTTCAGTGGTTTTATATAAGCATATTTGTGTTCAAGCATCAAAAAACCAAATTGGATGTTGTTTTCCGCGTTGGAACCTATATGAAAGTAGAACACCAGTGTATGTAACTAGTTATGACCTGGAGTTGGTCAAAATTTGGTTTCAGTGGTTTTATATAAGCATATTTGTGTTCAAGCATCAAAAAACCAAATTGGATGTTGTTTTCCGCGTTGGAACCTATATGAAAGTAGAACACCAGTGTATGTAACTAGTTATGACCTGGAGTTGGATGAAACGATATTTCTCAAAAGAAATATCGATGTATGACCTCGTAAATTCAACGAACGAATTCGAGGTTCTACGAAGCATCTTATTATTTAATAAAGCTTTGAATTATGTATGTTATTCTTACATCTAAACTATCAATCCTTCCAGTTGTCACCCGTCTCGTTCAAGACTCTTCTATGCGCCATTTGTGAGATTAATCTCGTTTTATATGTCACAGGAAGGTTGGAAGCAGTCTTGAAAAGATTGAAAAAATAATTGTTTAAAGGGGAAGACTTAATAAAGGCAGGAGCTTGACCTCGTGAAAGCAACTCACAACCAAACAGCTCACAACCAGACGGCTCAAAGGCTTGAATTCTCCATCTCCATGCATGTGTCGTCGTCTTCTTCTTCCATCTTCTTCTTCAATGCGCATTAGCTAGAAATATTTGTCCTCTTCTTCAATTGGAAATTGAACAGCCAAAACCAATCATCCATCCAATCTTCTTTCCAAGGCATAGCTAGGCAAATGATGAACATGACAAGCAGGATCACAAACCAGAAAACCATTGACTATGGAGAGCACAAGGGAATAGAGACCATCAGACCACGAGGAGATCCAATTTACTCTCCCATAAGGAAGAAGAACAAGGCCTCAAGCAGCAAGCAGTGGGTGCCCAAGTCCTTCTACACCACCACCAGACTCCCTCGCAAGAACTCAGCTTCTGTTTTTCCTGATGTTGATGCTGATCCACCTAAAACCACAGGTGCCAAGGCCAATGATTCCAAGAAGGTGCAGGAGAAGAAAAACCCTGTTCACAATGGCGAACCGGCTGTTTTCTTCGATGAGTCCCGACTCAAAATGGGTGCTGAGAAGCTCAAGTTTTGCTTAGTTGGGAAGTTTACTGGGCCAAAGCCCAGCTTAGAGGAGATCAGAGAGTGGGCTGCACAGGAATGGAAGCTTGAAGGGGACTGGTCAATCACCTCTCTAGACAGGAGACATGTTTTTGTGAAGCTGGAAAATGAGGCTGACATGATCAAGGTCTGGCCGAGAAACCGCTGGTTCGTTGGGGAGCATCTGATGAAGGTCTTCAAGTGGGTGCCGACTTTTCGAGCAGTCTCCGTGGGAGAACCCACTCTGGCAGCTGTGTGGATATTCTTTCCTCGACTTCCAGTGGTCTTCTTCCAGGAAGATTTTCTGAATAAAATTGCATCTATGGTCGGAAGAGTTTTGTGCATGGATGAGCCAACAAGGACTATGTCGAGGACTAGCATGGCAAGAGTGTGCGTGGAAGTAGACCTACTCAAGGAACTTCCCAAACGAATGTGGATTGGAATTGGAAAACAAGGTTTCTGGCAAGAGGTATGTTATGAAGCATTGCCTCTATACTGTGCCAATTGTTTACAGCATGGTCACCCTACAAAAAGATGCAAGATGCACAAACCTGCTGTCACAAAAAATGGTACTCAAGAGGGGGATGGAAAGTTGAATTCCTATTTAAAGAACCTGCTTTCAGGGTTCAAGAATGTAAAATCTGAAGTGAACGTAAAAAATCAATGCCATACTTGTCCTATTGCTCTCTATAGAGGTGACAAAGAGACACCTGATAGTGTAGGTTCAAGTAGACGCTCACTGATTAATCGATCAGCTTCTCTGCATCGAAGCAGCATTAAAAGGAAGACTGGAGCCACTAACAGCAGAGATCAACCCAAAATTCATCAGGACATTGTTGTACCATCTTCAAGCAAAAGGTATGGGCATAATCTGATCTCAAGTTGTGAGCAGAGACGCTTAGCAAATGTTCTGCTAGATCAACCTACTGAAGATAGTAAAAAAGCTGAGCAGAATCCATCTGCAAATAAACCAAGTGAAGTATCCGTAACTATGGAAATTGCGTCACAAGCAGACGTGGGAATCCAAACAAGTAAAGAAAATGGAAGCAATGTGAAAAATGATGCAGACATCAAAGAGAAAATAGAAGTGAAACCAACCTTAGATGCAGCTACAAAAGCGAAGGTGTCAGGCCCTACACAAAATATCAGTGGGACGGAACATGGTGACATTCAACAGAATCAGCAGGCTGAGCACCAACAAGACTCGAGCATTGTGGAGAATTCTCCAGTTAGAATTCCAGGAATGGAAGCTCAAGAAAAGTAAGTAAAACATCCATGCTCGGAAGTTAGTAATTTGTGATGCCAATATAGCTACTGACTTAGAGACATAGCGGATCATGCTGCATAATATGTTTTCTTATAACAAAAGGAGAGTAATAGCTTAAATCAGAAAGATATGTTATCATTCATTTGGACAGAAATCAGAAATCAATATAATTACCAAAGTAAAAGACAGATATATTTAGTTAGAGAGTCATATCTTCAGTCACTTGGAACAAATAAAGAAAATCCAAATGGACGGCCATAAGTCTTTCGCATCCTTTGTTCCAGCTTCTGTCCAAGAATGCGGGGAATGTCCTTCATTTGTGTTCCAATCATAGAATAAAAAACAAAATCCCTTAATAAGTTAAAGAGAAGCTGAATCTCTTTAGGCCTTCCACAAAATGCCAAATAGTTTTCTTGCAAAAATGCTGTCTTACTGTAAGTGCCAATAATATAGATCATAACAAGCATAAAGCAAAATTAAAAGAGACGCAGTAAAGAGCTGTGGAGAGCACGTTAAAACCCATTTCTACCATTTGATTTCGAAGTGTAATATTAGGAAACGAATAACTATTTCCAAATAGTCACATGACTGTACAGTATGTGAACTTTACGCCCTGTTTTTTTTTTTTTTTTTTTACTTTTTTGCAACAGAAGGAAGTTCTTGTTTAGCAAAACCATATTTTTCTGGAGGAAGAAAGAAAAGAAAGTCCATGGAGAAAGGAAAAGCTCTCGTCCCACCCAAACCAACATTACAATTGGCAAGCCCAAATCTTTAGCCAAGACTGGCCGCATTGCTTCGCGCCAGTCGTCCTTGGCTGTCAACCCATGTAGATACTTCTCCATGAAAGAGATTGAAAGAGCTACTGGAAACTTTGCCCGCCACATAGGAGACGGAGGTTTTGGGACAGTGTACAAAGGAATCATCGATGGAGGCACGGAAGTAGCCATAAAGAGACTCAGTTCATCTTCAAAGCAAGGTATGAACGAGTTCCAAACTGAAGTAGACATGCTGTCCAAGCTCAGGCACAGGCATTTAGTTTCATTAATTGGTGTCTGCACTGAAAATGATGAAAGGATGTTACTCTATGACTTCATGGCCCGTGGTAGTCTCAGAGATCTTCTGTATAATAGAGGACGTGATCCACTATCTTGGAGGCAAAGGTTGGAGATATGCACTGGTGCTGCCAGGGGACTGCAGTATCTCCATGACAACGGTATTATCCACAGGGATGTCAAGACAACCAATATTCTAGTAGATGGAAACTGGGATGCCAAAGTTTCTGATTTCGGAGTATCCAAAGAGGGTCCGGCAGATGATGCAACCCATATTAGCACACACGTGAAAGGAACTCCAGGTTACTTAGATCCTCATTATATACTATCAGGACATGTAACAATCAAATCTGATGTTTATTCCTTTGGAGTAGTTCTTCTTGAAGTTTTATTCCGCAGACCTCCTGCTGATCGCAGCCTACCCCAAAAGCAGATTAATCTGATTAACTGGGCCCAACATTGTGATAAACAAGGGATTCTTGAGGACAACATTGATCCCAATCTGAAGGGTACTATGAACCCTAGATCTCTACAGAAGTTTGCAGCTTTGGCTTTATTGTGCATTCAATATGAGGCAGAATTCAGACCAGAGATTGCTCTGGTTTTGAAGGTTCTGGATCAATTACTGGAAAGAACTAACTGAACCTGATTTTTAGGTGGCTGTAGGAAATGTATTGAGACGGTTTGCCGTTTGAATGGCATTATTACTGTTCTTAAGTATGAAAAGAAAGAAGAGTCAATTTAGTTATAGATTTCAGAGCACCGTTTAGTATTTATTCTACCATAAATTATGGCAAGGTCAGGAGAAGAAGAGAAGCTTGCAGTATTACTTGGAAAATTGTCAAGATGAATCATCTCTCTTCTCCCACAGCAGTGTGTTTAAATCTTTTATGTATATCTTGGGAGAAATTTTCTGCATCAAAAAGCCTCCAAATGTTATTTGCAATTTGCATGTTTCTTCTTTCTTTCAAGATTTTTATCTTGTGAACCACCTTTGTTCCAATAACAAATGTCAAATAAAGCTAAATCACTTTGTGTAGAATTAAATAACCTATCATTGTAAACCCCCCCATTAGGCTTTTTTCAGATTCTCATATTTTTATACCTCTAGCCCAACAAATATCCCAAGATAAGAATATTATCTAAATCTCTTAAACTGGTAATCAATCATGCAGATATGTGAGAAGCCGCAAACAGTACATATATTCAACAGAAAATACAAATTCTTCAATACTGGAAGTGGAAATAGTCAACTGTTTGAACAATACAATCATATAACTTCAAATGGGTATTTGTTTATTTAAAACCAGGTTGTCAAGAATGGGACACTGCAATTTCTTACTGCTCTACATCAAGGCGACCATTTACTTTGCATGAACATATATAGAAAATAGCATACCATGAAAGAAAATCGTTTGAACCTTATCCGCGATTTCCTGGAATCCATTAAGCTTAATGGAGAATCGATCAACTGCACAATGGAACCGAAAAAGGTAAGGTAAGCTATTCAATAACAATTCATGCCAAATCTAAGAATGCGTCATATCATTGACAAAAGTGCTCACTACATCCCATACTAAAGAAAAGGTGCCTGTGCCGAGTAAACAATGACAGGTTATTTTGGAAAATCTATCCTAAACCTACACCAAGCTTCAATATCCTTTTCCAAAGTAAGATAATAGGGAATAACAGTTTCTTATGAAGATCATCACCTTTCCGTACAACTGACATCGCACCAGTTTCAAACCCACAATTCCGTCTCCCTCTTTGCACCAAGACTTCCAAAATTCAATGACCTACCATAAAACTGCAACCTTCACAAGCAGTTTTTCCCACACAAAACATGCAACTTGGTCTTCTATTCAAGCGTTTTTCTTCTTCTGGCGCACCCCTCTCTAGCCTCATTGCAATACTCCCCATTAGAAAACCATCAAAACCCAAGCTATGCATCTAAACATCACTCGTTTCAAACAACCAAAAACATTGCTTTTCACTTCAACTTCCCATACGAGATAAAAATCAAGTTAAAAACTTCAGCCACATTATAGCAATCCAATCTCCATACGTATTGAGATCAAGATTATCCAAACTAACCGACGTGCACGCTCTTCCAATCCAATTTCTTCCAAAACAAACCCTAATTTCCTATCCGAAAAAAAAGGGCATAAATCCTTTCAAAGTTCTCAAACAACCCGAGTATTCTAAAACACAAATACAGTCACACATATCATCGAACACCTTCCACTCATAAACATCTTCCACTTCGATGAATACAATACACCATCATCTACATCATTTTCAACAATTTCTAAATCTTAAACCTCGAGACAAACGATGCCGCCTCACTCAAATATCAAATCAAAGCACTGACGTATTTCCATGATTAAAGGATGAACGATTCACGAAGGTGTGATCTAATTGCAGGAGGAAAATGCAACTTTTTTAAAGCAATGTGCAACGGAATCTAATAACCTAAGCTAAGCTAAATGCATACAATTTTTATTTATTTTCAATATTTATTAACTTTTATTTTAATATTTTTTTATTAAAAATCTTGATTATATTTAATTTTGCATCTTCTTATTGTATATTATCAACAGATTTAATACGTATGGTCCTTGTCTAGTTTCTGTGAATGTATATTTTATAATATTGACTTCTCCGGTAAATTTTCCACACTTCACCTATTATTTTACTCATTCATTCATTCATTCATTCCTTCGTTTATTCATTCATTCATTCATTCGTGTATAATAATATTAGATAAGAAACAGCGAGATTTAGAAAATGATCATAAAACTTGATTCATACACTACACATTTTGTCTTTCCTCTTCTATTTGTTCCAAAAGTTTATTATGTTAGTGAACCAAGAATGGAAGCGGAACCAACACGAATCTACTTTTTAGAGTAAAAGAATTAATCTCTGTACAGTAGGTTGAACCGTTGAAACACAGGCCATGCAAGAACGCAATAAACTTAGCATACGTTTTCATTGTGAAAAAAAGAGATCGACAGAACGGAGCTTATTTACATGGTACATTTGATGGCATAAAATAGTAACCTTAGTTTATGGGCCTCTTTGGCAAATGACAATTAATAACTAATTGTGCAAGATGTCACCTATACAAGATAAATTTTAATTATATATATAAACTCTTGTTTAGTAATGAAATAGTAGTAATAATTTAATATCTTATGTATAGACCACGATTGACTTTAAATATATATATATATATATATATATATATATATCAAATTTGATTGAAAAAATAAATTATAATTATTTAATTTTTTTTATTTTTTTCAAGACAATTAGACATAATTTTATTAATAATAAGAAGTTCAACATTGAGGTTAGCCGAGTTCAAACTCGTGAGCTTCCACCATGAACGACTTTTTTATTGTTTTTTTTTAAGAAATCAAAGTTGACGAGATTCGAACCCGTGTGAATATGTGCTTGAGATATTTTTCAACCTTTTAATATTACGTTGGTATTGAGTTTCCCTTTTATTGATACAAGCCAATTATCCGGGCGATGCACGAGGTATAATTAAAACTAATTATAATATATATTAAGAATATACAAAATTAATTTAAAAAATATTATGATATTATTTTTAAATAAAATAATGAATATTTATTTATATTTAGAAAAAATATAGTTATACACAAATATGAAAAAATTTAATTTCAATAAGTAAAAATTTGTACCATTAAATAGAATATATAAAATCAATTTTAAAAAATAATCCTACATTACTTTTAAATAAAAATAACAAATATTTATTTAATTTTTAAAAAAAATTATAGTTGTTTACGAATATTAAAATTAATTTTAATTTAATACCTAATAAAATTTATTAATTACTTAGAACAAACCAAAAACTCACGGGATGGTATATTTACTGAGCCACGTCAGCCACAATTTAATAAGAAAAAACAAAAGACAAAAAGAAGAGTTGAAAAGATATTGGAAAGAAGAAAATGTACGTGGGCAAGTAATAGGGTGGATTCATGTTGGTCCCTTCTTCTCCACCTAATTGTGTTTATCAGATGTTTTCGATTAACATCTCATTATCCCCTTCTCCAAGCAGTCATCTCTATATATAGCCCCTACCCCCGAAAGACTTCGAACGATGGAGAGGGAAGCCCCCTTCCCCGTACTGCCGTGGCTGCTGGCCGAGGTGTAGAAGAAAGAAGCTGAAGACATGGAAAGGGCCAATGGAGTGTAACCGGGGAGGGTTTATCTTCTAGGTCTGGTGGAGAGAAACTGAGGAAGAAGAACTTGCCAAAGCCCTCACCGCCCTCACCAGAGTTGTCACCAGCAGCTAGATCCATCGCCGGAGCCGGCGAAGACGAGATCTTATTGGTTTCTTGCTCTACAGGTTCGGGAGCCCAATTTTGGTGACTTTTTTTGCCAACCCCGACCATCGTAAACAAGGCCGAGACCACGTTGTGAAGTCCCCGTTGGACGTTAGATATAAATATATACATGAATTTATAATTGTATCATATGTTGTTATTTAAGATTGACCTAAATTAAATTGATTTATTAAAGTTAAGTTTTATGGGCCATTATTAAAAGTATAGTTTTGATATACTGTGTAAATATCATTTTTGTAATTTTTCTTTTATGATGGGTTAAATTGAAATTATGAAAAATACGGTTATAAATAAGGGGATTATAGTCCCTAGATTCACAAGTAATTTTCGTTCTAACATCCCATCATTCAGTTATTATTAATATTTTAGAATTTATTAATGACTACAACATGCTGCCAAATTAGCTTCTTATGTGGAAATTAATTGTAACGAGCTTTGATACCTATTGTCATGAGGCTGATTCAAGGTAGAATTTTCTCCCCTAACCACATCCCGCGCGGCATATTTCCCTCCTGGAAACACCTGCCTTTCACAAGTTACGTAGTCAGATACCACTACAAACAACGGTACGCCGAAGTACCCACTTGTGAACAGGAGTACACCCGATCACGATACCACGCCCAATTACTAGCACCCCAAGTATCAGTAATCAGTACCGGCAAATCACATGCGACCAATCAACACACCAGCAAATAACAAACGCGTCAATTCGTAGCATAGTTATTATTTGATAGAATTATATATTCATTTGAGATAATAAATATGTGATAATTATCAAGATTCTATGTGAATAATAAATTGCTCCAAAGAAAATTTTATTATTTGATAGAATATATTGTCCATTTTTAATTACTACACTAAGAGTACCACTTACAAATTAATATTTCTATCCAAAGACTAAATATTAATGTTATGCTAGGTATCTGTTGATGAGATTAATCATTATTTGAAATATTAATCTTATTTGGTGCATGTTCTTTTATTTTGTTTCAGTTAATCTATAATTTCTACCAACATCAATTCAATTCCAATGCTTAAAGATAATTTTAAGGATTGGAAATGGAGCGTGATGATCATTCTCGGTTACATGGATCTTGACCTTGCGTTAAGGACTGAATAAGTTGCTTCTCTTACGGGCAAAAGTTCCATTGAGAAAAAACAGGATATTGAGAAGTGGGAACATTCAAATCGCATGAGTCTTATGATCATGGAATGTGGAACTACAAAGACCTTTAGGGGTTATGCGTCTAATAAGGTTACTACAGCCATTGAGTTTCTTAAAGAAATTGAAAAGTGTTTTGTAAAAAATGATAAGGCTTCTTGTTGTTTCTTTTGTGCTAAACCTTAATATATAAAAATGGAATACACTAAGTATCATACTTGACATGAAAAGAAAGATTTATTTCTTAATTTTGTTTCTTCTGAAGTTAATTTAGCTTTAGTGTCAATACAAACTTGGTGGCTAGAGTCGGATGCTACTATTCACATAAGTGTGTCAATGCAGGGTTGCCTAAGTTACCGAAAGCCAAATGATGCTAAAAGATTCATCAATGTGCGTGATGACAACTCAATTATAGTTAAAGTAATAGGGATTTTTAGATTATTATTGAATACATGATATTATTTTGATTTGAAAGAGACATATGTAGTACTGTCTTTTAGATGAAATTTAGTTTCTATTTCTATATTGGACAAATTTGGTTACTCTTGTTCAGTTAGAAATAATAAGTTTAGCCTTTTCTAAATTTAAATATTGTAGGTACGGGTTCTTTGTCTTTTTGTGATAATCTATATTTACTATTGTATTTTTTAATGAAACTTTGCATGTATGTTTAAGTGTTATGAAAAGAAAATTAACCAATGAGAATTTTGATTTACTCTGGCACAAGCATTTAGTACATATTTAAACAAAGAATTAAATGACTTATGTCAAATGAAATTTTTTATTCTCTTAATTTATCAAAACTTTAAGTCTACGCTGAATACATTAAGATAAAACAAACAAATATGAGGAGACGACTTATGAATTGTGGACTGAAAAACAGTCCAGTATTAAGTATTTACCCATTTGGGGTTGTCCAGCTGAGGCAAGACATTATATTATAATCCAAATGAAAGGAAACTAGACTCAAGAACAGATAGCAGCTATTTTGTTGGGTACTCTGAACGGTCTAAAGGTATAAATTTTATGGTCCCACAATAAGGTCATTCTTTGAGACAAGAAATGCAGAGTTCTTTGAGGATGTTCAACTTGGAGGGGGAAATGAAGTTAGAGACTTTGTCTTTGAAGAAAAATTTGTTTCTCTTCCTATGATTTTTCTTGATAATAATTAGGATCATATTTTTTATATAATTTAAGAAACAATACCAGAATTACAAGGCAATGTCGATATTCTCCATAATCACAATCATCAAGTTATACCTAAAGAACAAACTCAACAGCCGTAAGAGCAAATGCCATTAAGGAGATATATAAAAGAAAGGAAAAATACAATTCCAAATGATTATATCATCTTTCTTCAAGAACATGCTGATAACATTGGAATGGTAGAAGATGATCCAATTATCTTTCATCAAGCCAAGAAGAGTTCTAATTCCCAAAAGTGGATTGTTGCCATGAATGAAGAGATGAAGTTCATGAAAGCTAATGACATTTGAGATCTTATTCCATTGCCTGAAGGTGCGAAATCTATTGGTTGTAATAGATATTTAAAACAAAAAAAGATTCAAAAGGTGATGTAGAAAGATATAAGGTTCGTCTTGTTGCGAAGGGCTTTACTCAAAAGGAAGACACCAATTATAATGAGACTTTCTTTCCAGATTCATTAAAGGAGTTATTTAGAATAATTATGGTATTTGTGACACATTTTGATCTTGGGTTATATCATATGGATGTAAAAACTGTTTCTAAATGGTGACATTGATGAAATAATTTATATGTTGCAACCAGAAAATTTTGTATCGGGAGATTCAAAGAATATAGTTTGTAAATTAAAGAAATCCATCTATAAACTTAAGCAAACTTCTCGTTAATGACATCACAAATTTCATCAAGTTATTCTCTCGTTCGATTTTGAGATGAGTGTAATTGATGATTGTATATACCATAAGTTTAGTGGGAGTAAGTATATTTTTGTGGTTTTATATGTTGATGATATATTGTTTGTCAATAATAATATAGATTTTTTGCACAAAACCAAGATATTTTTATCAAATAAATTTGAAATGAAAGATCTTGTAAATGTGTCTTTTGTATTAAGAATTCAAATACATCTGGATCGCTCACAATGCATACTCATATTATAACAAAAAACCTATATAGAAAAAAGTGCTTAAGAGATTTGGCATGCAAGGTTGTAAATCAGGAAATACCTCTATTTTTAAAGGAGACAAATCCAGTCTCAATCAATGCCCTAAAAATGATATAGAAAGAAAAGAAATGCAAAAGGTTCCTTATGCTTCAAGAGTAGGAAGTCTTATGTATGCTCAAGTAAGTACGCGTCTAAATATTGCACATATTATTGGAATGTTGGGCAGATATTTAAGTAATCCGGGATTGGATCAGTGGAAAGCAGCTAAAAAGGTCATGAGGTATCTTGAGAGAACAAAATATTATGTACTTACATATTAGAATTCAGATCAACATGAGATTATTGGGTATTCTAATTCCGATTTTGCTGGATGTTAATATAGTCGTTGATCCACTTCTGACTATGTCTACTTGCTTGCTGGAGGAGCTATTTCTTGGAAGAGTGCTAAGCAGACACTCACAGCTTCTTTCACCATGGTAGCTAAATTCATTGCTTGTTATGAGGCATCCAATCATAGAATATGGTTATGGAATTTTGTCATGGGGCTAAGTATTGTTGATAATATTGAAAGGCTACTTAAATTATTTTGTGACAATCAATCTATAGTATCATATTCTAATAACAATAGGAGTTCATCTAAATCAAAACATATAGAGATCAAGTTCCTTGTTGTAAAAGTTGAAAATATATAGAGTTTGTATTTGGTTTATGTTTCACTCTATTTGGTGATCTCATAAAGTTGGACCAGTTGAAAATAGGTATGTTAAGATCAAATTACATATAATTTTTATGCTACACATCCATACATGATATAAGTCATTTAATTATATTAATGTATGTGACCATGGATGAGTTTAGTTATGACAAATGTAACAAAAATCACCTTGAACCTATATTAACATTTGTTAATAGACGAGATTGTTATTTTGGAATAATAGTGCATGTTATTTTAGAACTTATAAGGTTATATATAATTATCATTGTGTATATATATTCCAAGCGGGAGATTGTTAGATGTTGGATATAAATATATATATGAATCTATAATTGTATCATATGCTTTTATTTAAGGTTGACCTTAATTCAATTGATCTATTAATGTTAAGTTTTATGGGCCATTAATAAAAGTATGGTTTGGATATACTTGTGTAGATACCATTTTTGTAATTTCTCTTTTATAATGGGTTTAATTGATATTATAAAAAATACTATTATAAATAAGGGGGTTACAGTCTCTAAATTCAAAAGTAGTTTTCGTTCTGGTATCCCATCGTCAAAAAACTTTAGTTTTAAAAACTAATACTGAATTTGGAATATCAAAACCTAAGGAGGAAATAAAATCATTTTGGTTTTATGGATTCGGGTACGCTTCCGCTATCAAATTTTGTTTCTTGATGATTTGATCTAAAGAAGATTAAAGTTATATGGTGATGGTTTTATCATCTATATAATTTGGTTTAAAGTTAAATTTGTTTTTAAGTTTTTTTATTTACAACAGCCCCTACTTCCCTCTCCACGTCCAAGCATTCTCTAGCCACTGTCGAAGCCTGAAGCCACTAGAATATGAGCACGAAGTGCCCTGCCAAAGAAGGAAGCCTTTGCATGCCGTCGACTTCAGAACTGCCATCTAGCCAGCCCTCGCTCTGACCATACTGTCACATCCCAGAGCTGTCCATGCTTCCACTTGCAGATCAAGACCAGCCACCGTCCGTGCCTCCACTCATCAGAAAAAAATAGCCAAAAGCTCAACGATAGTACCTTATCACAGGAATTTTTTGGTTACTGCCTACCACTGTTGTCTTTGACTGCCAATCCACCACAAATTGAACCACCTCCCCAATGACCTCTTTGAGGCCCGCAGATCGTCGTTGCTGTCATCAGAGCCCTGTCCTCACCAGCGTTGCACCTGTGCATACATGTAACAACCTGGTCCAAAGTGTAACATAATGAACCTAAGTCATCTCTTCAAGATAATTTTAGGTCAATTAGTTTGCACTTTAGGCTGGTAGTGGCAAGTGGTTGTGTTAGATAATAGGCTGAATTAAGGACGTTAGTTAGATTACTGGTCATAGGCGAAAGAAGTCGCATGGGCTGTGACTAGCTCTTTGGCTGTGGGTAATAAAATTTTGAGGACGAAATTTCTTAAATTGTGAAATACCTCAACTTAGTACTTATATAATATCTATTAGGGTAAAATATTATTTACTAGTGAGTAAAAATAGATTATAAATCTTTAACTTGGTTAGTTTTAAATATATGATTTAGGCCTATTAGTTTGTAAATTGGGGTCGTTAAAATACGGGTCGCATGGGCCTGTGTATAACATACGCGCATGTTTGACCGTGTCTGCCCGTGCTTGTTCATGCCCACCAGTATGTTCGAAACTTGGATTGGACCCACCGGTGCCAAACTAGTCCAAATACATAACCCGACCCTGGTTCAGCCATTTTCTGATCTGAACTGACTTGAAGCCGGTCCGGTTCTACTATATCCGATCCAAAAGCGATTCGACAGCCTTCCTGTGCCTCCATTTCACCCAAAATTTGATGCCTTACTATTTTTTCACACTCAGGACATATTGGTGAGGTATATTTCTTCATTGGAGCATCACGAAGACGAGTTTGAAGCCTCCAGAAGCGTGCACTCTTGAAGTCTATCAAATCAATACCGACAAAAAATCCACTTTGTTTGTAAATCGTAAAAATTATTAAATAGTGGATTGTGAGCATTTACTTGTCCTTGATTGACTCATGGATTCGCATTGAACCACATGGATCCATGTAAAAATCTTCCTAATTATCTTGTGTTTTATATTATCTTGATAGATAACTCGCGATTTCAGTGAGGAGGGTGCCTTGGGTCAACTTAATCTTTACCTCCCTTCCCCCCCCATGCAACGACAACACCTTATGCACAACTCTATCCTATGCCCTTGGCCCAGTCAGATTAGGTGGTCAAACTCCTAGTTCTATGATGTCATATTCCTATCTGGTGTCGTTTGCACCACCTTAAGGACCAATATGGGTGCTACAGTCATTCTCGATGCCTGACTCCTTACCCAGTGCCTTGGCCAGGACATGGAACCAACATTTCTCCACCTTGCTACTCTCAAGCACCGATGTTGCCTCCACATTCTGCACAGGCACCGCCACCAATCCAAAGCTTGTCAATTGCTCGACATTTCTCAAGAAATATTTGAGAAGATCATAGCCAAAATCAAAGCATTGCTAGAGAATATGGATGAAGATGAAGCACAGAAAGTAGCAAAGCCTTGAGTATCTCCGCCAAGCACCAACTCATACCAAGAGTAGCGAGAAGATTGTTTCATTAGAGTCAAGACGTGTGCTTGCATTACAGCCTCGACCAATCTTACTTGTTAAATGAAGGTCGGTTCTTGAAGATTCAGATGATTCAATACTTGTTGTCATTAGAGAATCAGTACATTTTGGGGATCTGGTTCTACCACCAGCCATATCACGTGTTCCAGCTATCGAGTCATGCATTCCACCGAGTCCAGAGCATTTACAAGAAGATGCTTCCATTATAGATGTCATTCAATCCACTGCATCAGCATCGTCAACAACATCAATAAAACCATTGATCGACATTGCAAAGTTGACTGAAACATAAGCACACAGTCCCAACAATCCACCCCTTTTCTGAGTGGCTCACAGCCCCCTCAAGCATCAACTCAAGATATTTGCTCGATTCCTCTATCTGTTCAGAAAATTAGCCTCATGCCAAAATATGCATTAATTAGTGGTTCTTCTGTTTGATTTATTTTACATCGGTCGTAAAAAGTACTGGTGTTTTGTATATAGGTTAATACAAAAGTCCTATTCTTTAAATTAACTTTTAGATTAAAAGAGACCCGTGACACCTATTACAAGTTACTTTTAAGAGCCCAAAAATACCCAACAAGTGGTATCAAAGCCTAGAGGTACTTAACATGTGATATCAGAGCTAGGTTATGATATTGGAAGATGTATTTGCCTATACCTAGTGTGGATGTTTCCTTCAAGGTTTCTTATAGATTGTGGATGTTTCCTTCATGATTTCCTTCATGGGTTCCACCTAATAATTTAAGGAAAGTTTGTCAAGTGGGTGTCGTCTGATGAAGAGTGAAATTACCAGAATTGCCAAATGATGATTGTTTCGGAGTCGTTGGAGTTGTGGTACCATCTAATGAAAAGTGACAATGATTGTTTTGGAATTGCCTGATGTGTGAAGAAGAGTTGTTGAGTTTATCCTATATTGGTCGTAAATTCGGAGTCGTCCGATGTGTAAAGGGAAGTTGTTGGGTTTATCTCACATCGGTCGTAAAAAGCATTCGTGTCTTCTATAGACTAATAGTAAAACTTTATTCATTAAGTTAACTTTTGGATTAAAAGAAATTTATGACATTTATTACAAGTCATTTTTTTGGGTCCAGAAATACCCAATAAGTGGTATTAGATCAGTCTTCCAACTGATGTTGAGAACAACTTAGACCTAAACTTTGATACACAGAATGTTGAAATTCTTCCAAGCTATGGTTTATCAAGCTTTAATCCAGATTCCCTGGGGGCATTGATGGATCTAAGATTGAAAACAAGAGTAATCACATTCTGTCCTCTTTACATTCTTTACCGACTATTCTTTTGTACTCTCACACCCAGATTATGCTTGGGCCCGGGAGGGATTGTCCTAGCTTTAATTTCTATAATTTTTTGTACATAGCTAGTTTTTTGCACCAAAAAAGAAAAACCAAGAGAATAATGTGAAAAAAAATAGTAGGACAAAGTTATCGTGTCGACATATTATTGAACTATAAAATTTTTATTTTTTACGTGTAACTAATTGACGATGAGCGTATCACATATTTCACCTTCCACTCTTTGCTATGGGCATGCAAGAAGTCGGAAAGGGGCCAACGTTTGTTGTGTATATTTACTCGGCCACGTCCACCACAAATTTAAAAAAAAAAAAAAGAGTTGGAAACGAGTATGACATGTCCGTGAATAGATAGGAGACAAGAAATGTGTTTTGTCATCCCGTACTGTACGTGGGCTAGTATCAGGGTGGATACATATTGGCCTCTTCTTCTCCAACTAATTGTGTTTATCAGATGTTTTAGATAAATATCTCAATATCCCATTCTCCAAGCAATCATCTCTATAGAGGGTAGCCCCCTTCCTCAGTGAAAAACTGTGAACGGTGGAGAGGGTAGCCCCCTTCCCGGGCGACTGTCAGCTTGCCGAGGTGCAAAACAAAGAAGCTGAAGACGTGGACAAGACCGGTGGAGCGAAACCGGGGATGATTTATCTTGCAGGTCCGATGGAGCGAAACCGAGGAAGAAGAACCCCGCCGAAGCCTTGTACCACCCTTGCCGGAGTCATCCTGGCAGCCAGATCCATAACTGGAGCCAGAAATGCCGAGGACATCTTACGGGTTTCTTGTTTTGTAGGTTCGGGAGCCCAACTTCCGGCTACTTTTTTGGTCAACGCTGGCTATCCAAGATTAAGCCAAGACCACCATCGGCAAGCTCCTACTTCCCTCTCCACGTCCAAACCTTTCCCAGCCGCTGTCAAAGCCCGAAGGCGCCAGAATCTGGCCACGAGTTGCCCTGCCAGAGAAGGAAGACGTTGCATGTCGTCGATTTTGATGCCGCTGTCCGGCGAGCCCCAGCAAAGAGCCAGTCGATATTGATATAGCCCTATCGCCGAAACCTTTCGGTGATCTCGTCGCCGATCACCACCATCTCAGACTGCCGGACCACCGCGGTTCGACCCCCCACTCCGAGGCCAACAGATCTTGGTGGTCACCGGACCCGCCGCTGTCACCATTTCCGTCTGCACGCGCTTGTCGTGCCCACCAGTCTGTTCGCAACCTGAATGGACCCGCCAGTGCCGAACCAGCCCAGACGCTTAGCCTGACCTTGGTTCAGCCATTTACTGATTCGAACCGACAAGAAGCCACTTCAGTTCGACCCTATTCATTCCCGAAGCGATTCACCAGCCTTCCTCCCGTGCTCCATTTCGCCCAAAATTTAGTATCCACCATTTTTTGACGTTTTGCGCATATTGGTGAGGTATATTTCTTCCTTGAGCATCACAAAGATTAGTTTGAAGCCTTGAAAACCGTGCACACTTGAAGTCTATCAAATCAAAAGCGGCCAAATGTCTACTTTGATTATAAATTATAAAAATCATCAAATAATAGGTTATGAGCACCGATTCACTGTAGATTAATTCATAGATTCACGTTAAACGAGTCGAACTACCTAAAAACTTTCTTGGATATATTCTGTTTTATGTGTTGGTTGATTGCTTACTCGTGATTTCACTAACGAGGGCATCTCAGGTCATCCCTATCTTAATTAATCCCTGTGCACACGAGTCTCAGCCTGATTTTCAACTATGTAAATAGGGAATAAAAATGGACTATTTTATTACCTATATACATAATTGTGGTATTTTATTTTAGTATTTTTAAAATTTATTAATAATATATATAATGAGTTATATTAAGAATATATAAATTAATTTCAAAATTATTAATGTATTAATTTTAAATAAAAATAATGAATATTTATTTAGTTTTAACAAAAAATAGATAGTTTTAAAAAATATTAAAATAAATTTAGTTTTAATAAAAAAATTTTCAATAACTAAAGATAATTTATTTTTTAAAATATTTTTTATTAAAATACAAGTATACACTAAGTTTTTTAAAAATAAATAATAATATGTTAAAAACTATATAAAATTTGTAAAAATTTAAATTAAGTATATAATATTAAGCAACAAACTTGAATTTGATAGTCTCATTATAAATATATTAAAATTTATCAATATTTTTAATTCATAATTTAGGTAAAATTATAGTCCAAAGTTTTACTAAATAATAATAATAATAATAATAATTTTAAATTAAGTAATTATTAAAGGGCTTAAATTTATTATGAGGTAAGAATCAACTATGATGTAAATGGGTTGAGAACGTAAAAGAAAAGCCCAACCCTTGAATGTAAGGGGGTTGATTTATTTTTTTAAAAGATTTTTAATTTGGATAGAATCATACTCTAAATTTTTCTTAATAATAAATAAAAAATAAATAAAGATACAAATAAATTAATAAATAAACATATAAAAATTTGTAGAAATCAAACTATAGTATGCAATATTAAGTAATAACTTTAATTCTTTTCACATACTTGCAAATATATTATTTGTTTTTTGAATTCTTAATTTAGGTAAAATTATTCTTCATCACTTTACTAATAATATGTAATAATAATAATAATTTTGAAATTAAGTAAGCATTAATGAGCCCATAAAATTATTGTTGGGTAAGAACTAACCACAACATAAGAAAGAACAAAACACAATTAGAGGGAGAATATTTAGTACTTTAATGTAACAAAGCTGATTATAAATAAAGAATAAGAACTTATGATAATTTTAAAAATTACAATATAAAATTTCTATATAAGATTATTACTTTTTATGCAATATTGTGACAATCTTGATTCCAAAAATAAAATTTTATTGTAAATAATAGTTGAGAAATATATAAAATGTAAATAAGGGCTAAAAAGGTGAGAAAATAGTTAGTTGAAAAACTAACAAAACGGTATTAACAAAAGTAATACTCAAGCGTTATAAAGTAGCCAATCTTTTTTAATACGCATTTGGTCGAGTGTTTTAAAATTAAACATAGTTGACTTGTACTCTTGGAGAGAAAATTATTAATAAATTTAAAAAATAAAATATATAAAAATTATTTTAATATTTTAAAAACTTTAAGTTCAAAAAGTATATAATTTTTTTTTGTCACTCATTCGACTAAAGAAAAAAGAGACTTCTCTATTGTCGATAGTTG